>JAVCKT010002893.1:0-17863 GCA_032273925.1 Rhynchotus rufescens | reverse complement strand
CCACCTTGCACCTATGAAGGTCACTGGAGCAACCTAGGGATGCGAAGCTGCTTGCAGGCCTTGCTGTGGGGCACCAGACTGGAGAACCTTGCTAAGCCACAGCAGTAACAAGAAAAAATAACAAAAAAAAAAGAAGACTGTATTTTCCTGGCTGGATGTGGCTTTGTGCTTTAATCTTCATTTTTTCAGCTGAAGTGTTCCAAGATCATCACAAACTTGATTCTGAATGAAACACTTGGCTTGGATTTCACGAAAGGATGTGACTAACCTTACCGTTCAGGAAAGAGATGTCTGCACTTAGTGCCAAAGTTTCTAATTTTAAGGATGCTTCTCCTTGCTGCTGCTGAATTTTGTGCAGGTCTCCCTGTTTCATCACTTAGATAAGGACCAGACCTTCAGGTGCCCCAGCAGCTTTCCTGCAGAAGCAGAATTTTGGGGACTGCTTCTGGGCACCGATTATTAGGAACCAGCAAAGCAGATAAACCCCGTGGCCTGGTTCCGTCCTCCGGGCAGCGTACCCCGTATGCCGGCAGCCCCAGTGACGCTGCTGCCTCCAGGGCAGGTGGGTTCGGAGGCCGACAGCGGCTGTTCCGAGCAGCTTCCCGCTCGCAGCAGCGGCCCTCGAGCCCACAGCTTTCCTAGGGAGCGTGAAACACTTCTTGCTTGTTGAAAAATGCTTCACGTTGCCGTTTTGAACACTCTATAATAAACAAAAAAAAAATGAGCAAAAAAACCCCAAAATAACTTTTGATTTTCCTAGAACTACTCAGCCCTATCCATTTGATGTTATTTATTGAAGGCAGATACGTTAGCAGTTAACACTGGCTTTAGTTTTATTCTTCTTGCAGCTAATGTTGATTCCAGCTCTTCTGACTTTGATGAAGGCTGGCACAACTACAAAGCTGATTTGGGGAACTTCAGAGGTTTATTTGGATTCCTTAAATGCTTTGGCTTGATGGTATCTTGGGTGTTCGGAGACTTTTGAAGGCTTTTTGGTTCCGCGGAGCGCCCGGCCGCGAGCGCAGGGCGTTGCCGCAGCGCGGCTCCCGCCATTGCCACGCGTGCCCAGCGCCTGGGCAGAGCAGCAGCAGCAGCAGGTGGGCACCGCGCTGCTCGCGCCCGGGGCCGGACGGAGAGGGAAGAGGCCTCGTGCGTCTCCCCGATGCGGGCTGCTGCGGTGGCAGCGTGCAGCTGTGCTTCCTCAGCCAAGGCGAAGCTCCTCTGCACCGAGCAGGGCCACCCTCACAGTTATTTACTCTATTTCAAGGTGTGCTGCAGGGCAGATCAGAAGCATGGCTGGAAGCAGACCACGTTGCGGTCAGTGTGCGATAGTCCTCTCCTCTGCAGTTAAGGCAGAGCCGTATGGGGCCAGGCCAGGCCTGAGGAAGGAGGGACGTTTTGAGTATTGCACTGAAGGGCAAAGCACGTTCCCCCAATCCCCCAAGTTTCCTTAGATGTCAGCAAGGTCCTGGTGTCAATTAGCTGCAGTGACCACTGGATGTAGCTATTGCTTCACAGAAACACAGCCAAAAAAGCACCTTTTTGGCTTTTTTTTTCTTTTGAAAAGGTTTGAAAGAGATCACATGTTAATGCAGTTCCCACCACTGGTCTCCTTTTTGTGTTTTTTTTTAAACTTTTTAAAGTATGTGTTTTTCAGTCCTTTCCCAGTGTTTCTTACAGTATGAGCAAAGCCTCCTTTATGTCCATATTTGAAATTTCCCTAGCTGTCCTCCTGTCTATCAGCAATGAAGAGTGCATGGACTGTCATTTGATATTCTAATAATGAAATGAAGAGTTACCTGCTCATAACTGCACCCATTTCCTGAGGAGGAACAAAAACAGTGCAAATTCTGTCATCTGCCTATAAAATTCCTGTGCTTCAGAACAAGCTTATCAAGTGCAGGCAGTGACCTGAAGAGTTGGAAACGAAAATAGTTGGCCCTTTTTGTGTGACAGTAATGCTCAGTTAGGTCAGGTGTTAAAGCCTCGGTTAGTTTGCTTGTTCTTGAAGGTTCCTTCTGCTCTGCAGGGCTGAATGTGCGCTGGCTTCCAGAGGTAGCGGGGCAGAGCAGTGGGATCTTGCACGTGCTCTGCACAGGCAGCGTGTTTAAGCCTTTGAAAATAGGCTGAATCATAAAGGAGGAAGCACCAAATAGGCCCTGTTTAAAAAGGGTAGAGTGACCGATATCCAGAGACGCAACGTTTGCCCAAACTATCAAGCGATTCCTTTGGAGCTATTGGTTGCAAAGCCCCGTGCCGCGCTGCAAGCGCCGCGTGTTCCTGGTGTTCCTTGAGCTGCATCCTTCCCTGTGTGAGCAGGTTTTGAAAACTTCAGAGCTTTTCACTTGTATTTGTCAGAATGAAAAGGCAGTTCTGGAAAAAAATGAAAATTTTCAGAAGTTTTCATGTGATAACACTTTTCTACCTGTAGAGAACATACAAGGCTGCCATAGTAAGCATTTATTTTCTTTAGCTTTACTAGTGTTGATGCAGCAGGATGTACGTGTATCATTGAAGCCTAGCAAATGGGGCTCAGAAGGACAATACCTTATTTAGCCCTGTTCTTTCCCCAAGGCAGGATCAACTAGATCTAACCCTCCTTGACAGATAAGCAGCAAACCTGCTCTTAAAAACCCTCTGTAACAGAAACCCGACGCCGCTCCTCAGGCAATCTTTGCCTTGCAGAGCTCCTCTGGCTGCTCCAAAGCTGCTCCCAGGCCAGGCTTTGCTGTCATTTAACCCCTTGGTTTCTAGCCCGGACGCTGGCCCGCGGGAGCTGGCCCTTTGCTCCCGGCAGCGCTGCCCACAGCCCTGCTGCCCTTGGGCTCCCACCGCGTGGTGCAGCGGCCCAGTGCTCATGTTCCTGATGCCGGAATTCCCTTGTTCCTTGTGCCTCGGCCCGGGCACGCTCGGCTTTCGGCAGCCAGATGCCAGGTGCCGTGCGGAGGCTGCGGGGAGGCGAAGCACCAGCAGCGCCCGCTCCGCGCGCCCTGGGAGCCTGGTGCTTCGCTGGCCCTATCATCTGCTGCTTTTTAATGCGGCTTTCTTTTTAAATAACTGTTAGCATGAGGAAGGATCTTGTGCTTTTATTTTGTCCCCCTTCCCTCCCCTTTACCGCGGTGCGCTTTAAATCAAGCTGTCCTCTGTAGCTCTGCGGCAAATCTGCACATTTCTGGTTTTGCTCTTTCAGAGGATAATTTCTCCTGTTTAATGAGATCTGAGAATGAAGTCAGGCATGAGTTGGAGAAAGGTCACAGCATGTGCTCAAAGGTATATTAACTACTGTTGGAGCTGGCATCCGTCGACTTCCATGAGGACAAAATTAAGCAGCAAACAGTAAATACTTCCACTAGCACTTTATTACAAGCAGGACCATTTACAATGAATAAGAATTTGAGGAGCTTGAAGGATGAAATGGGGATGTTCGCAAATAAAAGGAAAAAAATCTCACCATATAGACTTGGCGTGTGATTCCAGTCAAGGTTAATGGGGAAACGGTTAATGAGGGGTGCTGAATCCGAAGGCGCTGTTGATGCCATATTGTGTCTTACACAGGTAATTAATGCTACTGACTGCAGCTAAATGGCTCTACCTGAGCACATTTCCTCAAACGGGATCTTTAAATCCCTCACGCTGCGTACAGGAGTGCTCTCCTGATGCTTTACGACTCCCACTGATGCTGAACGGGCTAAATCAGAACCAGTTTGTTCCCTCACTTCCAGGATGGCGATGTGCATCCAGCAGCACCACAGTGCATTCATCAGTGGGGGCCAGCGGGGCGGTGACTCGTTTGGCGGCAGCACGGCGGGCAGGACGCAGCCTCGAACGCTCGCAGCGAGGGAGGAGGCCGCAGCGCCGGCCCTGCGAAGCCGCCTTCCCCTTGGCATCCCTCTCCCTCCTTGTAGCTATTTTCTACAAAGTTATTTTCCCGCAAGTTCCGGCCACACGTTGGCCCTGCGTGGCTGCTGCCGCTGCTGTGCAGAGGAAGAGGCAGCTCGAGGCGGGTGAAGGCCGTGAGCCGTGCCGGGGCCGGCAGCCCGCGGGGCTCCCCGGCCGGCTCCCTCGGAGCGCGTGCGCCCGGCGGGACGGGCCCGCGCGAGCCACGCTTGTGCCGAGAGCAGGAGGCCCCTCGCGGGTTCTGTGGCGAGAAACGCTTCGTCTTCCCGTCCTCAAAGCGGCCCTTTGAGGTAGGGCACTTGCAGACTCTGCTCCTTCCGCAGGGAGCGGAGTGGCTCTGCAGGACCAACCAGCCTGGTGCGGGACGAGGACGCGGCAGACGGGACGGCCAGCCCGGGGCTGCCACAGGGCCCAGGGAGCAACTTGTGTTCTGCGAGAGACTGCGTGGGATTTGGCTGGGCAGAACAGTGTGACTCAGTAAAATCACCTAGTTTGTTTTCTAAGCCGCTGACTACCAGTTGTGCAGTGTTGTGGGATGACACACAGGCGAGAGGGTGGCCATGGGCAGCATGATGTGGGGCTAAGTTTCACCTGCAGTGGAGTTTAGTCTGCCTGCCCACTTCTGCCTTGGTAAGCTGGGAAGTGCTAAGACCTGCGTGCTTCCCGTGGAGTCTGATCTTCCCCCATGTTTTCCCTGTTGGATGCTAATGCGTTTTTTTTTTTTTTTTTTTTTTAAGACACAGCATGTTTTGAATAGCATTTGGATGCAGTTTCAACTGCATGAACCTAAGTCCCCAGAGAATTTAATCAATTGATGGAGCAGCGGGTTTGGCCCTCTCTGTCCTAAACATTAAGCTAATATTAGGCTCAGCTTAATGCAAAGCCAAAAAACAGCCCCCCCGCCCCCCTGCAGCTCTGCCCGTGCACCCGGCTCCCTGCGAGTGCGGAGCGGGCGGCTCTGCAGGAAGGAATGCCTGGGAACCTGTCGCCAGGCCGGCCGACGGGAAACCTTCCTAATCCCCACGCTTTGACTTGCTATGTGCCTTTGAAGCTCCCCTCCTGGTGGCTTCCGAGGCTCTGCTGCACGGTGCATTTTCATCCTGCATTCCCCAGGAGTTAGCACTTGCCATGGAGACCTGCACTTTGTCTTTAAGCAGATAAAAAGAGAGGTCAGTCAGATGTAATTCCCCAACTCCTCGTATAAACAATTTAACCGCTGCAGCAACATACTTGCTTGGAATTACTCCCTCAGATTCAATTCCCTTTTCCTGCTCCACTTGTAAAAATGGTTAGTGTCCTCTATAAACTGCTGCTCAGCCAGGTCCGAGGCTTGCTGCGGAGTTGTAGAATAAATGTTAATCTAATACAGGTTACTGGGTCAAATGCAATCACAGGCTTGTGGGAAAAGCTTAATACTGTTCTGCTTCTTCTAACACAGTAAACCTGGATATTATATGATAGGTTAAATACCACTGAACCATGGCAAGAATTTTCTTGAAAGTAGGATTTAGTACAAAGGAAACTACATTGGAATAGTGACCTAGGATTGACTTTGCTCTCTGAGAGCACTCTAAGAAGCTGCGGTATGCTATGAAAATCATCTCCTCTGAAAACGCTGGGTTCAGAAATTCCTAGGTCAGGGGACGGCCAACTAGAGCATGGATGATTCAGCTAATAAAAGGCTGTGCTGATTTTATATACATGGATATATACTTGCCATAGTCTCTCAATGGGGAAGAGCATTTTGCAGGTTTTTTTCCCCCTCCCGTAGTACTGGCTGTGAAGGCAGCAGGATGTGGCTGGCTCCAACTTTTGATATCTGAGATTGTGTAAATATACATGTAAAAATATATATCTTTATCACTTGCTATGTGAGCGCTGACAGTTGTGCGTTTCCTAGCGGGTGTCTGGTGTTCTCCCGTGCTGTCACCTGCCCTGTCCCGCAGTAACGCGTTGTCTCCGTCGCTTGGTCTCAGGATTGCTTCAGGCCTCAGCGTGGGAGGTGCTGCTAGTGCAGCAAGTGCCTTGTGCCCTGGCCATAGGGGACACGAGGTGTCACCAGCGGCAAAGGGTCTCCGACACGGACCCTCGGCAGGCCCCAAAGTGGATGCACAGAAGGCAGAAAGGGGGTCCCCCGCAGCTGAGGAGTCTAGTGTATGTTTGCTAGATATTTGCAGGGGGACTTCTTTTCTCTTTAAGGAATAAAACAGGCAGGAAAAAAACTGTGACATTTTAGCTGGCCATTTGCTAAGCTCTGCATGTTCTGTGTATTTTAGTGTGTGAACAAATTAGATTATGAAAGGTAATGTATTAGTGATTTGACAGTAATGTGGAATCTTGGAAGCATTAATCGCTAATGTGTGTTTCATAATTTCAGCTAAATGATCTCAGTTGAAATGCAAGAGAGGCAATTGAAAAATTCCTTGAGATTGCAGTGAAACCTTGTACTGTAATGCAGATTACTTTGATTTATGGCATAATACTGTGAGGCAATAGGAAATGTTCACAGCAGCTGTGTTTAATAGTTACAGTAGATGAAATGGTAAATTCATATGCATATTTATCCTATACAACATAAGCCTCATTCATCATCTTGTGTGACGTACTTTTTTAAAGTAGGGCATAGCACACTACTTTTATCGTTTATTATTTGTATTGCAAACATGTCTAGACCCTAACGGAGCTGCGGGCCCTGCAGAGCGAAGCGCTGCCCCCAGGGCTACGAGACGGTGGCTGCCGGGAGCTTAGAGCCTGTCGAATGGGGGCAGCGGCATCCTTCTCGTCCGGGGTGTTCTCACTTTGCCTCGTGCCAATGCACTGGTTCGTAACCTGCAGCTCGTTCCTGGCGGGGCTCCATGGGGGTGAGAGCCGCCTTGATGGTGTTTGAGGGGCACAGTTGGGTTTCAGCAGCAAAGTTAACTCACACCCGCCTTGCGACTCGGGGGCACCTCTCAGCTGCCCCGCGGGTCTGTCCCGTGTGCCAGGGTAACGGTGCGGGCGCTCCAGCTGCTCGTGTGCTCTGCAGGGCACACAGGTTAATGTAAACCTCTGCGCTGCTGTGCAAACGCTGCCTGCCCGTTGCACCATCACCAACCGGGCTTGTTCCTCTTCCCTGTGAGACATTGCCGGGTTTCAGCGCGTGACTCCTGCATTGTGCATGGATTAGGTATCTCTGGAGCCACTGCTGTTGGTAAAGGGCTCCATCGTTATGAAGCTCTGGTGCTCGCACAGTGCAGCGTTTGTGCAGGTGATCCCTATTCTGCCGTGGAGACCTTGCTGCGAGGTCCCTGCGGGCTCTGCGTGCGTGAGGTGTGCTCGGAAGGGCCAGCAGGCAGGCTTGGGCTCTGCTCCAGGGCCGCAGAACTGGCCCTCAGGGTGCGGGTGGCACCCGACCCTCTCCGCAGGAACGTGGCAGCACAGCCCTGCTTCAGGCCTGGGCAGGGGCGGGGAGCAGGGAAAGGAAATCCCGCCGTTGAGGTGACCTAACCCAGCTCGAGGGAAAAGCCTAACCCTCGTCAAACCAGGCTTCCCATCGAGAAGTGATTACAAAATGTGCTAAAACTGCAGTGCTTAGCTGCATGTGCCATTTCTGCCTTATTTTGAGCTCTCTAGAGGGTCTGTGTTTCCCAAGACAATTACAAAAGACCAATAAATAAAGTCTGGCCTGCCACACAGTTTATAAGGAAAATTCAGCAGAAGTAACGTGGACTCTAATTTCACTCTAATTATGAAAAAATTATGTGTTTCTTTGTGTAAAACCTTTAAAAGGACTCAGTGGGCTCTTCAAGTCTGCCCCCCAAAAAGCTTTTCAAGCCAGCTCTTGAAATTACGAGTGTGTTGGGGACTTGCCTAAGTGTCTTTCTGTGTCACTTGTTGTCTAGTGCTGCTAGGAACGGCAGCATCTCTCGTTCTCCCCTTTGTAACGGGCAGCGTGTAGAAGAAAACGGGTGCCTCCGTATTTGGGCTAAAACCGCAGAAACTTCCCTATCTGAGGTGCAAAGAGAGAGCAAAGTTTAGTGCTTCATGGAGTGACGTTTTCAGCCCCTTTTGGTGCAAGTGCATTTGTTGCTATATGGATGGTGCTGCCGCGGGCAGAGGCTGCTCGGAGCACGAGGGGCGCCGCCGTCCTGCGGCACGGTCCTGCGCACTGTGCTTGCCACTGCTCCTCTCTGCACTTGGCCACCGGCTATTAGAAGAATTTCCATTCACGTCAGGAAAAAAGACGCTTGCAGAAAATGCTTTAAAAGCACCTGAAGCGTTTCTGGCATCAGAAATCAATTTTTACTTTTAGCAGAGAAAGGGCAGCGATAAACTCCTCTTGTGATAAGATGTCATTTTGAAATGGAACTACAAAAACTGTTTTGGTTTTTGTGGTTCTTATCACGAAAGGAGGAGATGGGTATCATAGTTACTCATATCCTAAAAAATAAGACACTCAAGCTGGAATCATGTCTTCTGTTGCACACAAGCTGAGTTTACCTGTTGCCCCGGCTGTTCTGGCTTTCCTGAACCCCAAGTCAGGTTCAAGGTCTCTTCCCGGGTGCTCAAGCCTTGCAGGTCGCTGGTCGTGGCCGCGCGACCTTTCCTGGCAGGCGCCCTGCAGCTGAACAGCCAAGTCCTTGGATGGCAGCGAAGGGCTCGCAACTCTGCCTGGAAACGCTTCCTGGCAACATTGGGAATAGCATTTTTACAGATCTTTTTCAAGGTACAGATCTTTTTTCAAGGTACTTCTTCAAGACAGCCTATATTGTTCCCTTACCTAAAATTAAAGAAACAGTCAAGTCTGCAAACAGGCCTGTAATGAAAACAAGGTATTGAAGAATATATAGGCATTGCAACGTTTAATGAAAACTTTTCATTGTAGATAATTAACAAGCAATACCAGAAAATAAAGCCAAAGCAAACCTTAGCTGTGTTACAGAAACAAATATATTGAGAACCTGAAAAGTATGTCAAAAACGTTTTTGAGTATGTCAAAAATGCGCGTGCGTAAATGAGAAATGAATGTGACTTGTTTTCTCATTTGGCCTCCCTCTTTATGTGTAAGGCAATGTGTGCTGCAGCGGATCTGCCGCCTCCCTGGGAGCTGAGCAGGTACTGGCTTCTACCTGTGAACAGAAACCCGACGCAGGAGTTGCTCCCAATGCCCAGGTACAACAGCCAACATCTGGATTTTTATAGCTAGGAGCCATCTCATACAGCGCCATCTCATACAGGAGCCATCTCATACAGCGGAGCCATCTCAAAAACTGTATTATTCTTGATAGCCCTGTACTCGCACTGAGACAGGGCTCGTACTTGGTACCTCATGCCAGCTTGCACACATCCCACGCTTGCAGTGTGTGGAAACATCAGAGAAGTCCTCAGGCGTGCAGAGGCACAGCCAGCAGGCTCTGCTGTCCCCATCAGACCCGCACTGAGTGGTGGCACGGAGCTCTGCACAGGGTGCTCAGGATGCCCATCTGGTGGGGACAAGTCAAAGGACACAAACAATGTGGCACCAAAGAGCGGTATGTGGGATTGTTTTAGATTGTCTTTAGAATTAGGAAGATAGCTGGTTAGTCCAAGCTGTGGAGCTGCCCTGGAGGCGAGGAGGCTCAGAGGTTGTGTGTGGAGGCGGCGTCCTGGCTCCTGCGGCCAGGTTTCCTTTCTCCCTGTCCTTACGCTGATACCTTTCACGCCCCCTTTCCCTGCTCAGCAGAAATGTTCCTGTTTGCTCCTTGGAAAACCAATTCAGCACCTTCATCTGTTGCTGTGTAATCTCTCAGAATGCAAGATCTAAACCTACTTCACATGAAAGTTTAGGGGGTGACTTAGTTTTCACACACCCATACCATTAAGAATATCTCTAAAAGGGTTCCTTTCTTTCTTGCTTGCTTTCTTTCTTTCTTTCTTTCTTTCTTTCTTTCTTGCTTGCTTGCTTGCTTGCTTGCTTTCTTGCTTGCTTTCTTTCTTTCCTGCTTGCTTGCTTTCTTCCAATATTTGAGTATACAAAATAGAAAAAAAAGGAAAAAGAAAAGACACGTGTTTTTAGCCCTGAAGTTAAATCAGCAGTGGAAAAGCTTCCCCAGAGGTGTGATAGATTGAGTATTTAAATGAAGACTTTGTGAATGAAAGGAATCCCTGAGGTGGATTCTTTGGATTACAGAGAAGGTCAAATGATTATCTGGATGATAGGTAGAAGATGAATGGCACTGCCTAGCTTTAAAATCCCTGTATTTATTAAAACCAAACAGCACCCAAACAGATTTACAGCCTCCTTTTCCGTGGCACTAGAGCAAGGAGGGAAAGCGAGTGCCATGGTGCTGTGTGGGCCGGGGAGAGCAGCAGGGCTGTCCCTGCCTCCCAGAGGCGCTGCCCTGTGTGTGTGCCCGCGTGCGACCACGGAGCTTTGCCCGGTGCCAACTGCATAAGTACGGAATTACAGCGCAGTGTTTGGGGTGGCTTTGGAGCAAAGTGACCTGGTTGCTCTACCAGTGGCTTCTTGGCGCTCTGCGTCACAAGGATTCTGGTTTTGGTCACTGCAAACTCTAAGTTGTTCCTTAAATCAGATGTTCCTTAAGTGAGATGGGTTGTGTGATATTTTATGGGATTCAGATAGCTTTAAAATACCCCAAGCTGAGAACCCAATAAGCAGACACCTGAAATTACGAGCTACACTTAAAAATGTGGGCACCACCTTTAAGCAGAATCGCAGCCTCAGGCAGATGCTGCTCTGTCCTCCTCATGGCGATAGCATCCTAGGAATCCGCCCCGTGGTTTGTTTGATGTAGGGAGAATACAGGGCCCGCCGAGGCTGCTGGAAACCTGCAAATAGCGTTGGGATCTGCAACTTATTTCCAGAAAAAAGCTTGTTCTGCCTTCCAGTAAGTAGTAATTTTCTATCACCAGATTTGTGTTAGACCAATGTGTCTGAGATCCAGGTGGAGACATTCAAAATTAAATGGCCATCACACTGCTTCCTTTTAAATGAAGTGTAGAATAACACGTTAGCTCTTCCAAATAATGTGCCTTGTCAATTGAAAACATTTTAATATTTTTTTAGGGAAACTTCTAGGACAAGTAAGACAAGCTCTCCAGCACTTTATTTTTTGAAGTCTTTAGCAGCTGCTGTGAGTTTTGGTTGTTTCATCAACCCTGGATTTGGCTGCCTAGTTTGTTGCATTTTGATATCCATGCTCTGGTCAGTCTTACTCTCATAAAGTTTCATTGAGGGCTGCACAAAATAATATACAATATGATAGTATAGTACTTTTTTATTGCATATTCTCTTTCCCTTGTAAAGGAAAGACATGGTGCAGGTATTTGTCGTCTTTCTTACTATCTTCTGAGAATACGCTCAAGCTGTGACAGAATATATTGTGTCTTCCAGATGAATGTGGGGAAATTATTTTTATATGCACTAGTTACATTCCTCATCTGAGAACTAACTGTGTGAAGATGTATTCCAACATCCATGTTGTACGTGGAGTCTTCTCCGGTTGTAAGCAGAGCTGCATCACAGTTGGACTGCATTTGGCAAGGTTTTCTGATGGGGCTCTGAATCCAGAGGTTGGTGCACAGTCATTCTCAACACATTCTCTTCTTCCCTTGCTCTTACTGCGTCAGCTTTAGCTCTCTTTGTTTCTTAGGAAAGTCTGATATTTTAGTTTATTTAGGGAATATCAGATTTGTTTCGGGTTCTTCTCTTAGATCTTCACTTAGCATAAATATATATCAGAAATAGCAGCAGAATCACCTGAAGCTCCCATTCGCATCTTTAGAAATGGTTTATAGGAACCCTGAAAGACACTGATGTTATCTTTTTAATATTGCGAGGAATAATCCTATTAAAGAAGAAACAAGGCGAACTGTTATGCCCCCGGGGCAGAATTACCCCAAGTTGGCTGGAGGAGGTCGGGTTACCCTACAAAGCGCAATCTGTGCGCCCGGCTATCTTTCCATCAGGGCCTGGTGAATGAGCAATAATTTGTGGATTCTGCTCATCTCTCTTTGCTAACTTTGTTCTGTGGAATTAGATACAACTTTGACAAATTAGAAGTGCCCCTTAGCCCCGCTGTCCCCGCCACGCACAGCCTCCCGATTGTGCCTGTGTGTCTGAGGCTGGGCCGTCAGTGGCAGCGCGGCACAAGGCTACACTTTTTAATAAGCACGTCTGTCAGCACGGGATTCTCCTGGCCTCGCAGCCTTCCCGTAATCCCCTGCGCAAGCTGCCCTTCCCTTCGCCTTCCCCGCGACGTGCTGGGGCTCGGAAATAACTATCCCCTTTGTTTACAGTGTGCCTGCAACAAAATTAACCTCTGGGATTAGCTGCAGTGTACAACGGGCTGTGGTTGATTTTCCCTTATGGCAGAGGTTTGGATTAAGTAACACACAGGCACCTGCCTGGCCGATGTCACTTGCTCTTGCCACCGAGTCCCGAGGTTTAATGGTGTTTGCCTAGGGGACAGTGCCAGCTGCCGAGCTCCCTTTTGCACGAGGGCAGCGGGAATGTGAGGCCGTGGCTTCAGGGCCGCTGCCGGGCAGGGGAGTCGGGAGCGACGCGGTGGGACGGGGGCTGGAGCCGTGCGTCGCTCCGGCCGCTCCCGACCCCCGCGACCCGACAGGCCCGGAGAGGTCTCGGCAAGAGGGCCCTGCCGCTTGCAGCACCCGGCAGGGCCAGCGCGGTCGGGCTGGCCCCACCATTCCCGCTCTGCACTCGGCCTTGTGCCCCGCGCGAGAGGGAGTGCCAGAGGCACCAGCCTGCTGGGACTGCACATCAGGAGCAAGTTCTTAGCCACACAACTGAAAGTCACAAATGTTTTCCCTGTGCCCTGCGTTCCCTGCTCCTGTTCTGATGCGGAGGAGCAATTGGCGTTGCCTGGAGGGGCTGGGAAGTTCCTGTATGGTCCTTGGTGCGCTAAAATGGGTGATTGCAACCAAATGAAGCAGTGAAATGTTGCCGTCTACTCATGAGCTCTCTGGAGACAACATTGAGATTCTGCTGTCAGCAGCGAGCACTGGCGCTTGGCATTGCCTTTGGCTCATGATAGTTCCACAGATTCCCACAGCCTTGGGGAAAACAGGAAGCTGGATAGGGAAGAGAGAGACCCTGTCAGATCTCATATTGGAAGAAACAGTTTCGATGTGAGTTCACATGCTGTTTAACACTGCGGAATCCACACAGCTGGAATCTCATCCTTTGTCTGCTGCCTTCAGCGAGACTTGCAGACACCAACGATCCACGAGCCCCGAGTAAGAGAGGCCAGACCTCCCTAGGCCCGGGGACACTTGTGTTCCTGCACACTGATACAGCGCTGTGCCCACGCCACCTGGTCGCAGGGGCTCCAGGGCCGCTGTGCTGCCCGGCGCCCCAAGTGCTGCCTGGTTCCTCGGGCTGGCGCGGGGCTGGAGCCGCTCGCGTGCCGGACCAGCACGTGCAGCCCGCGGCACATGCTCGTGACAGTCACTCCTGCTAGCCCGTGAATCTCAGCCTGGCGCCGTGTTCTGGCTGCCTGGTTATTTCAGGATATAATTCAAGGTTCCAGTCATGAGCTTAGTAAGTCCTTAAAGGGCTGGGACAAGGTTAGCCAGGAAGATTGCTTCTCCCTCGCAGCTGGCTCCGTGCCCTGCCGGGGTGTTATGGTGTGTTGGGCCTCTGTGATTCCTCTCCGTGGAGCAGCCACGTGACGTCCCAGGGGACGCACCTCTGATCCGTGTCTCTTGTAGCCTCGTGCCCAGGCCAATACGTCAGGAGGCAAAGTGCTTCATGTTTCGAAGTTTCCTTGGCTTTCTTCTACTTCTTTTCACAGAAGCATCTTTGGTGGTTCTTTCTGCCCTGCTGAGCTCTTGCACCACACCTGTTTGACTTGCTTGTGCTGGGCAAAGAATGCTGCTGTGAGAAAGGAAATGAATAACAGTATTTTAAAAATCTGAAAAGAAATGGTTATCCTGCAACTCCCTTTGTGCACAAGATGCTAGGGAAGCTGTCATGCAGCCTGCGCTGTAGATGCTCATTTCACATCATTGGGTGGTCTCAGATGCTGCGAGTTTTGCAATGCCTCACGCTAGCAGACAGGGTGAGGGCAGCCAGAGGATGACAGGGTTTGCAACAACTCCTGAGATTTTAAACTATTTGTTTTGCTTCATCATTAGAACAGAAGCCGGGGCTCCTGAGCATTGCACAGGAGGGAATTTTGTGAGAGGGGCCGGGTTTAGGATTTCTCGCTTTCCCAGTGATAGAGCAGGCCAGGCCAGGCCGCAGAGATCCTCCTTTTGAAAACTCCGCTGAAATCGATACCTCTGTGAAATGTTCCCGCTTTGACAAAAACATCGTATTTTGATCAAAAAAATATTTTGCCCAAAGTTGTTCCAGCTGTCTGGCCTGGGAGCGGCTTTGATGGCTGCAGTTAACCGCTCGGGTGCGCGAGCACGCGGCCTGCCGAGTGCGTTGTGCTGCCGCTGCCCTCGGAGCGCCGGTGGGAGCTGCCCCTCGCTGCAGCGAAGGGTTCGAACGCGGCCCCACGGCTGCAGCAAATGGCAGACGTGACCTAGTGCTGCTGGCTGCAGCTCAGCAAGAGCAGCACGCTTGCTCGTTATCTCGGCCAGGCTGCAGGTGTGGAATTGAACTGAGTGAAGGACCAGGAAATAAAGGCAGCATTCCTATAAATGGAAGCGGAAGAAATCATAGAAGGCTGAATTTCCATCCCTAGTTTTACTGGGCACCGGAGAGCTCGTGAGCACATGTAATGTTACCTGCCCTTATGGATGTAATAATGAGCTGCATCAAGGTAAATTTAAGCTAAAACTGTATGAGTTTCTGGCAGTCAAACTTGCAGGCACTTGCAGTGAATCAATTAACAGCTCCAGAATGACCCAATACGTAAGCAAAAACTGCAATGTTACTCCTGCCTTTCCAAAGGCTCTTCTGCTGAAGGAGCTTTGACCCACTTTTAATGTATGTGAGGTCAGTTTCAAACAAGCATGAGCATTACAGTCACACCAAATTAGAAGTTCTGCATGATATTTTAATGAGAAACTGGTGTGAAACCTGACTATTTTGACTGAAGATTGCTTGGAGAGTTGGGGCTTGTTCTGATGAGAAATGCAAAGTAGAACCTCAAAGGCTGCAATTCCTTGCGGATGGCAGGGAGTGTTCACACCGAGTTCAAATCGCGTTTCACGTGGCCGTCGTGTTGGGTCCGGCTTTGGCTGCGCCGTAACCCCGCTGGCTCCGGGGTTTGGGGAACCTGGAGCTTTCCCGTCTGTCAGTAAGTAATGGACTGCTCGGCCGAGGGGCCTGAGACTTGGTGTGTGAGAAGCAGAACTTGGCTCTGAGCGGTGCGGCAGGCCAGGCTGTTCAGCAAAGGGTTAACGCGCCGGGCAGGCCCCGTTGCAGCTTGAGCAGGAGTTCAGGGCTCGCTGCAGATCATCTGGGAGGCACATTTGAAAGGGCAGCTGTTCAGCCTTTCTTCCCATTGAAGCCAGGGGGTCCCGTGTCACTGACAGCACAAGGGTAGCGCTGGATCCTTTTGTATGTGAGCTTCGGTTAGCCTGTGCTTATACGTGGGTTGTTTGGAATCAGGAGCAGTACCTTGTGTCGGAGAAGCGACGTGTTTGTGGGTGCTAGGTGTCGACACGAGTAGCGTGGGACACAGCGTGGCTTTCCTCAGTGCCCTTCGGGACAAGGCCTTCGTGCGGTGCCTGGCCAGGCCTCACACGGAGCCGCGACCCTCAGCTCAGCTTACAACAGGGCAGGAACAACTGAGCACTTGGAAACACTAATGATGACCAGAAAAACTGGGTTTCTGATATATAGTCGCTTCAGATTATCACTTACCTTTGAATTTCTTTACAGTTTGCATGTTGAATTTTTGAAAATAATCATATGGGTACCATGAGTTGAGAGTATCAAAAAAAAAATCCCTTCAAACTGTAAATTTGCAGGGAAAATGTATTTTGGCTACCTTGGATCTATTCATTTACTTCAGTGGCAAACGTACCTGCACCAGTTTGCCAGTCAGGAGGGAGAGCTCTCAGCATTCCCCCTGCCCCATGTCGTAGAAGGCCCTGGGGCAGCGTGTTGGGGAAAGCAGAACCATTTGGCTTTGGAAGACTCCTCTTTCTTTGCACATTTCATCCATTCCTAGTGTAACTACTGTTTTTCTTACCGCGTGCTGCTTTGCAGCCTCCGAAGGAGCACAGAGGATACGGTGTTTCTGCGCAGGCCTCATGTTCACACATGAGCTGAAGTGGCAGACCTGCACTCCTGACTGCCCTGCAGCTGCTTCGCAGGCTGGGCTACACCTGCTATGGCATGGTAGAAACCACCTCACTTCTGTGCCAGAGATGCTAAATAGATTTTAGAGTTTTTGCTGGAGTTTTTGACCGAAGGCAGAACGTTCTTAGACAGAATATGCCACTCTGGCTACCAGAGTTTGCTTATTAGGGTTAAGTTTCAATATCTAGTATTCAAAGCACTGCTCTGTGCTACAGAGAACATCTTACAGTGCTGGTTTTACAACATCTGGCTGTGCAGTTGCCCCTCTGAGTTATTTCCCCAGATGCCACAAGTGGCAGCAGTCCAAGAAAGACGCAGTTTGCTCCAGCAGTTGAGCACAACCCTTGTGCGCTCTGCTCTGCAGCTCTCTGGATGCCTCTTCCAGCCGTTTGTGCCTTCTGTCCTCACAAACCGGCGGCTGTGGGTGTCCTGGAAAATGCATGGAGATGCGTACGGGAAGTGCCCCCTTGCCGGAGCTGCGTTGGGAGGCCCCGCGCACGCTGGGAATGAAGCCCTTGGCTCCCTGCAGCGCTGCGCGCAGCCCCGTCGGCCGGTGCCCGCCAGCCCTGCGGGGCCTCGCTCGGCACCTCCCGGAGCTCCGCGCGGAGCGTCCTCGGTGCGGGCGGATTGCCGGGATCGCGGCTACCGTAACTCATCCCGCTGCCTCGCCTCGGTGACAGCGCCGGCCCGCGATGACAGCCTGATTTAGAGTGCTCTGTAATGTAATGAGCAGAGCCACAAGGAGAGGAGAATTAGCCAATTACTGTCGCTTAGGGATTGCCTTCTGAGGTGGCTCTAAATTAATTGTTTGGGAGCTAGATTGGTGTCCGGTGGGACACTAATCCAGGGACGAGCGGTTAATTGTAATGAGGTTTTGTGTTATGCCCCTCCCTAGCAATAAGGCAGTTGTTTATATGTCCCAGCAAGGTGTATATTATAAATAGCGATAGGAATAAACTCAAACTGGGGTAGGTTATTATTAGAGGTTTCCTGGAGAGGGAACTGAGGACGTTTCTATATATTTAGCAGATATTTATCAATCACCGCAAGAGGAATTGGTGTGAAAACTTTCCAAAGAGGGTGCCTGTCCTCCCGCTGCCCACAGTGTGTGTGTACACAAACCCAAAACACAGACATGTCCCAGCTGACATGTTGTGTTGTGACAAGTCATCTCAGATTGTGTCAATCACATTGCCTTATGCTATATTAAGTGACATACTGTAATGTGATTGATACAACGTGAAATGACACATCATCGTGCAAAATATCATCTGGAAAAATTTGGAAACTATGGAGGAGAAGCTGATCTCACTGTGGCCTTTCAAGTTTTGAGGCTGGGAAAGTAAGGAAGTAGAAGAAACTCCCTGGAATCAAAGCTGCAGCTGCCATTGAGATGCAGGTCAGGTGTGCTGTGCTACCTGCATCTCTTCATGGGTAATTAGTGGGTCACTTCTAAAAGTGCTGTCATTCCTTGGAGGCTGGCAAGTATCTGTGGGTCTGAATTGAATTTCTCTGAACCACTTGGCACATCATTAATCATTAGTGTATCTGCACCGTATGAACAGCACTGCAAGCTAAATGCAACCAGTTTCAGTTCAGGAAGAAAAAAAAAGCCTTTCTGAAACAGAGCTCAAACAGACTGTTCCCTTTTTGGTTATACAGTAAGTGAAATCTGAAATGCTTTAATGATAATAATAATAATAAAAC
>JAVCKT010002890.1:0-11163 GCA_032273925.1 Rhynchotus rufescens | reverse complement strand
TTTGGCGGTACCTACATCTGCCTTTTCCCCATTAGGCCAGATAGTGGAAGAAAGCACAGAATATAAGTACATATTAAATTACTGCAGATCCCTTTGTCTACCTCCAATGACATATTAAGAGCTAATTACAGCCTCTCTTTGTAATTTGATTACAGGAGATCAGGAATTTAGAGAAAGTAGTTTGCTAGAAAAGTTAGCTGATGCTCTGCAAGTAAACTTGGCAATTCAGTACTATTGTAGGATAATAATCTCTTTTATAATGCCTTTTTCGCATTAAAAATTGAGTACGTAGGCAAAATTCATTTTTATAACCTATTTCATAAATGCTAAAGTGCACTTTTACCATAAAAAGCAAGTTTGACAAAATATCCCAATGACATTTGTCACTAGTTTTGAAAATGTTACTTGTTCTGTTCATTGGTAGTAATGTTCATGCATTCTTTTTTCTGTGTGAGTGCTTATATGTACATGATGAATTGGTTCAAAATCATGATGCCTATTTAGTTTCATGTGAAATGTGATTTTCCTGAATAATTTTACAATTAATTTATGTCCTGAGCAATGTTTTGCTTTTACAGAGGGAAACTTTTGCCTACGTCTCATTTACATCTCCTAAAAATTGGTAATATTCTCATACATACATGCAGGTCAAAATATGTATATTTGAAGTTTTGGTGGAAAGCTTTTGCAAGATTGTATCATGAAAAGAGCACTGTGACATGTTCAAGTATATCCTCCTTTTGCATTGGATGCAAGTGAGAGCTTGATATTTTCTTGTCTTAGCCACAAAGTTTAACTTAAAATATGGTTTGAGATGTTAGCATTAATATGTTAATTGCTTGAACATCTGTTTTTAAATATGCTGTGACAGCTACCGTATAGCACAACTATCGTTGTACACATGTGCCCTTTTTCTCAGATTTCTACATTCTTCTAATCTCACCAACATCTTTGAACACAAAAGATTTATTTTTAGAGAGAACATATGATCTCTAATACAGATTTAGGAAGGTATTGACATAAATGGAAACTGAATTCCTTTCAGTTCCAAGGCAGCTTTATAAGAGAGATTTTCAAAATCATGTTTTTGACTCCTTAGATTCAAGACATATTTATTACAAAAGAAAGATCTGTGGACTTACTCGCAAAGTTTTTTTGCAAGCTCAAGAAACAGGCATATAAGGTTTTTTTAATATCTTCTAATCTTATCAGTGCTTTGTGTATTCTAGACAATGTAAAATAACGTGTGGGTCTTTCAAGAGTATTGTTGCAGAAAATTGCCTTGTCTTGCCCTCCTTGTCATCTTCTTCTGTGTAAATATATGGTTTCTCTTCCTTGTGCCGCACTTATAAATCAGCCACTCTTCCTTAGGAAAGCTCAAGATGTAGCTTACCTTTCAAATACAGGTCAGTAGTGGAGATTGATGCAACAACAGCTAACAATAGTGGATTCTCATTCAGCCATATATGACACTTCAAGTTCAGAAAAAGAATTTCAATCACATTCATGTGATCAAATATCTTTTCCTACATTACAGCTGTTGGCAAAAGCAGCAAGCTGCTTCATGCAATGAAGACTGTGAATATGTCATTGCTTCTCAGCAACAGCCAAAAAAATTCCTCAAACAGAAGAATTACAATTCATTATAGACTTATATCTTGAGTACTAGATGCTGCCCTAGCCATCGTTTCTTCAAAAATTATATTCCAACTGGAGAAAGGTACAAATAATGACAATAAAGATGCTGAGAAGTGCTGAGTGGCTACTTAGGGAGAGAGTCTGAGTGGAGAGTCTGCTTAGACCAGATCTCTTCACCCTGGAAAAGAAGCAAGTGAAGGAAGATCTAAATTCAAGGTCTGTACAATTGGAAAGATAACTTCTTTCTTGCAACAACAACCAAGAACACACAATATATTGATTAAACCACAGATGAACTCAACATGTAGCTAAAGTAGGAAAACCATTCCCAGTGTCAAAGGTTCAATGTCAAAAGGTCAATTCCCAATATCAAGAGGTTCAAATTAGACAAGTAATATAGAGTTAGGATGATGTGTTGCTTTTAAAGGCAATGGTCTTAATAAAGCTTCAAGAAAACTCTTAAGTCACAAACTGCTGGAAACTAGGAGAATGCCACAGGAAGGGATGTTGTACATTTGCTCAGCTCCAGAGCATCTGCTACAGGGAATTGCAGAAGACAGGATCCTCAGCTGGATATAGCTTTGATCTGAAGGAACAGGGCAAATATTGCTCTCTTATGAGAACCCACAACTGACAAAGTGCTTCTGCTGTGACTTGTTTAAATTCAAAACAGTATGTAAAACGGCCACCTGCTCCCCTTTTTACCATAATGGTTCTGGTAACAATTGGAAGATTCAGAATGAGCCAGATTACGTTTTTATGCCTTTCCCCGGAGGCCCTTCCTTCTCAGTCCAATACTCTGCAGCCTGTTAGGATGTTCCCATCTGTCTTAGTCATCATGCAGCCAAGCTATTTTTATTTAGCTCCTTAACCTTTCCTCATGAATCAATTTCTCTAACTCTGTAATCAAGACTGTCTGACAGAGAGGGAAAGTAAATCTTGGGCTTAGAAATAAGCTTCACACAGTAACTATTACAACAAGAGATGTAGAAATTCTCTAGGTGCCCAAGGCTATGGGGCTACGGGTCCCCTTTGTATGGATGAATGTGCATGCTTCCAGGGGAAACAAGGAAGTAAAAAGGATTGACCATGTTTGGAAAAAAAAATAAAATCAAAAAAATAAAAAGGCACTGGGTAGGAAAGAACACAAAAAAAAGCCTAACAACAAAGGGAAGAATAATGATGTGTTTCATTGTTTCCTAACAGAATATGAAAATGTATTAGAGCCTGTCTGTCCATCTGTCCCTCCCTCCTTCATTCCTGCCTTTCTTCTGTTGCTTCTTCAGCTCTACTGGTTTGTGCTGTAGTTCAGTAATGGATTTGAGATCTCCCAGGATCACTTTAAATTGCCAGAAAGATTGCATGAGAAGAGGCAGAGACAGACAAGCCTTGATTATTATTTCATATATTCCAAAATGTTTTTTTTTTCAAGATAGTCTTTGACAGTTTTCTTGACTACTTCCCTGAAGTTGTATCTGGTACTGATTTCTAACACCATTTGGTATATAATATTTATTTGCTCAAGCCTAAGTGAAAATATGATATAGAGCTGGGAAGAATGGAAAGCAATCTGTGGCTTTGAACATTTTCTTCTTTGTGGTCAATGCAGTGGATTTTTTTGTTGATGATTGAAACTAAACTTTCACATCTGCTGAGAGAGAGAATTTTTATGGAGCATATAATGCACATAAACTGCATTTTGTGCTGAAAAAGGAATCTTTATATACTACATTATGACTATTTCAAGTGCATTTACTGACATCTTTAATAGCATTAATTTTCATGCTCTATAGATTACTGTTTAATGGTAAAGAATTATGAACAGTATCAGTAGCTTTGTTAAAGGTCTAGATGTGCTGACTCATACTATATACTTCTTTTGAAAGGTAAATATACATACGCATATACGTGCATATATATCACAGGATCACAGAAATGACTGAGGTTGGAAGGGACCTCTAGAGATCATCTAGTCCAAGCTCCATCAGCGACACCCAGAGCACGGGGCACAGGGTGGCATCCAGCTGAGTCTGGAAAATCTCCAGAGGAGATTCCACAGCCTCCCTGGGCAGCCTGTTCCAGGGCTCTGTCACCTTCACAGGAAAGAAGTTCCTCCTCATATGGAGATGGAACTTCCTGTATTTCAGCTTGCACCCATTGCCCCTTGTCCTGTCACTGGCCGCCACCAAGAAGAGTTTGGCCCCATCCTCCCTACATTGTCCCCTCATGTACTTACACATGTTAATCAGATCTCCTCTCAGGCTTCTCTTCTCCAGGTTAAACAGGCCCAACTCACTCAGTATTTTCTCATACAACAGATGCTCCATTCCCTTAATTATCTTTGTCATTCTGCGCTGGACCCTCTCTGGAAGGGTCCCCCACGTCCCTCTTATACTGGGGCACCCAGAACTGCACACAGTACTCCAAGTGAGGCCTCACCAGAGCTGAGTAGAGGGCAGAATCACCTCCCTTGACCTGCTGGCAACACTCCTGCTGATGCATTCTATGATTCTGTGTGAATAGGCTTTTAGATTTCAGAGTAGGCTGCTCCTTGTAAAAACCTCATGAAGAGATATTAGCTGGTATACAGCTGGTTACGCCCAAAGATTCAAGAGCAGACCAGAAACAGATTTCAAAGCTGAAGTAAGGCTAAGTTAAGATGCAGAAATTTGGTGTTTTACAGTCTTTATTTTCTATATGATCTTAGTGTCTTTAAAGTCTTTCCTGCAAAATGTTTCCAGACAAAATAACATCAAGCAAAGCTGAGAAAGAGTTAAGCAATGTGTACAGAATGCACCACAAGAACCTGAGAATCTACAACGAACTATCAAACACACAGCTAAATATAGTCTCAGAGGGGCTGGGGAGGAAGATATCACTGGTCAATCTAAAGTTTTTTTCAGATAAGTTGAACTTATTAAGTGTTCAATTACAAAGGAAACTGCCATATGTAGACCTTGTTTGCTTGATGGTGCTAACCAAGGAGCCAAAAGTCCTGTTACACTACTGACTCCTGAACTATTTAATAGGGCATTTTCTCATGGGTAATGATTTGGGAGTGCTCAGATGCAGTGATTAAATCAGGTGACGCCAGTAGTGTAAAATCTTTTTTTGAAAATACTTAAAGCCAGACACATTATTCTTCCACTATAAGAAGATTATTTAGGACAATCTATAGCTCAGCAGAATTCTTTCCAAGTTCTGCTCTTAATAAGCAATCTGCTACTCTGTGCGGGCCGGTAAGATCCATAAAATCTTTCCAGTTTCTGTGAAAGCAGTAGTTAAAAGAGTGTCTTAGTATACTAATAGGGTCTGTTACATTGGCATCAGGAACTGAATTACATGTAGCAGTAAATGCTGAGGAGAAACTTATCTCGTTTTCAGTAGCACTTCAGTTAAATCTGGAGAATGGAGAATATGTATTCTCTAATGGAGAATACAGGCTTCAACTTTAAAATTGCATAAACAATAAGCAAGAGAAGAAGAAATGACTCCAGAAAGTCAGTATTTAAAATTCTGTGTGCTGAAGTAAAGAAAGGTAGGGAGGACTGTGAACATCTGCTCATAATATCAAATTCAGACTACAATATAATTCTCCTACTCGCATACTGACTAATCTTGCAGAAGTCAATGGCATTACTCACATGATTACTCACCTCTATATGACTAAGACTATGCAAATCTATCCTAGGTGTTGAGGAGTGATGGTATAATGCTTCCTGTGGCTCTTGCTTCTTTGCTCAAATGTCACACCCTTTTCCAGCAGAAATCTGCCCTTTCTTAAAAAAATATTAGAAACTTATGCCCGGAGAAGCATCAAGAGACAGAGGGAGGGCATCCAGGCAGTTCCTTCATGGCCCTTGACAGACTCACCTTGAGTGGGACAGTCCCATTCATTCTGGCACATAGATAGTGCCACCTCATCACCCTCTCCCATGGCTCCTTCCAGCCTTCCCAGACTCGGTGGTGCTGCATAATATTTGTGATGTCTATACCGAATTAACTGCCACACTCCCAGGTAGGGAGTATTGCTAAATGTCAAGAAGCCAAGTGCCTGGTGAGATGACCTCAAGGAAGGCAGAAATATCAGTTTGTTTTAAGATCAGAACAGCTCTCAGACCCTGAAATATCACTAAAAAAAAAAAAAAAAAAAAAAAAGTTTTCAAGACCATAGATATAAAGGAAATCTTTATCTGGAAACATTATTTACCTTCCTGCAGTCTTAAAGGTTTTGCATTAAAGGCTAAGATACTCAGGCTCATATTAGGGCCAAGAGAAATAAGACAAAATTTTTAAATATCTCATTTTAACTAATAATTAACAGGAACAATTGGAAACATGACAGCAGACATTCCACAGAGACAACTACACTTCTGAGATGCAAAGTTAACCTCAAAGAGAAGGAAACTTTTTATGCTGCTTTTGTTTGCTAGGTTCCCTGAGAAGCATAAATTGGCATGAGGAAGACATTGCTCTGATCGTTTTAATTAAAACTTGTAATGCATCAGTGGCTACCTAAAAACAAACATCACTCTCATCAGCTGTTCTCCCACTCCTCTTTCCCCCAAACATACACAGCATATGGAGTAGATAAAACTTAAGGCCTAACCATACACCTCCATCAGCTATTACTATTTCAGTATTTCATTTTTTTTTGACTTGGGCCTGAGCAGATCCAGGAACCAGGTGGTACTGGCAGTAAAAAGGGTTAGGTTCAATCTGTCTGTGAGTTCCTTCAAAAATAAATAAAATGATGACTTGAGCTCTTTCCCATAGCCAAGCCTTTTATTCCTGTCTCCTGGCAATTAAATAAAATTTCCTTGAACAAATGACTAATCAAATTTGTATACAGAAACTCCTGTTTGGCAAAACTTTTGATAAAGACCAGACACAGCTAGCTGTAGTAGAAACTGGTGCCATAATCACAAGTAATCATGGTTAATGCCATGAGCAGTGGCAGAAGTGCAGGGTTTACATGAGACAACACACAGACTGAAAACTACTTTTCCTTACTTTATTCCTCTCTGTTCCTTTCTAACTCGCTGCTTTCTCAGTCCCTTACCAAAGGCACATGAGCTCTTGACTCCACTCTCACTGTTTCACTGACCAAAAACGCATGTGCCATCCCCTACTTGGGTGTCACAACCACCCATATACTGCAGGCTGTCCCAGCTCTGTATACACGTTTATAGAAGGCAACTTGGAATAACCTGAATATTCATGTCTATACTTCTGTCTTGCTCTGGCAATCTTTGCCTTATATATTAGCTGTCAGAAATATTCCAATGAGTTGTAGAGTAGAATAAATGTGTACAGTAATGAACTGAACAAATAGGAGAGGCAGAAGAAAATTGTCTTTCAACTCTCATAGCTGTCTTTCTGCCTTAATTACATATGATAAATGTATATAATATAGTATAATATGTACTTATGTGTAACAGTATAATATAGGTACAATATACTAGTATCGTGTAGTAGGTGGATGTCAGTACATTCAACTGAAATGAAAGGAACAGTTTATGCAAACAAATATGTAAACTTAATGCAGATAAATTTAAATGTATACATTAATTTATAAAAAGTTTGAATGTGATCACTGATAGAAATATCTGAACATCTCTTCAGGCTCAATAAAAAATAAAGAGCTCATCAGAACATCCTATCTACATTCAATGTTCTCCATCCGAGGACAACGTTCTGAGGCAGGAGTTGGTCCTTTGTTTTTTTCTTTTTTTTTTTCTTTCTAGGGAATAATCTAATGATCACAAGAAATGAGATGAAGGAGGTCATGTGTCATGTGGGGGTTGCAACAGTCCCAAGGGGGACACGTATCATAATTCACATGCAAACGGATATAAAAAAGGTTGCACAGTTAATGTTAGCATTTGACTACCCCACCATAATATTCTGCTAATTATATGTAATTTCATGTAAATTAGTAATGGGAAGAGCTTCTCTCTTCATCAATTCAGACTGTTCCCACTGTGTATTTGTATGTGTTTGATTTGGCCTTATTTTAGAAGAATTTGATCTTCAGCTACTTTTCTACTTCTCTTAGAAAACATTTTCATATTTTAAGAAATCTCGTTTTAAAAATCTTTTTTCATTTTCCATTATGATGCATATTAACTGTTCTTTATTTGCTTTTGCTCTCTGTGCAGCAAGATCTAAATGTAATACTCCATTCCCTTTTCCTTGCAGAATGTCTGAGCGAGAAGGGCTGGTCACATTGGCCTGGGACTGGCACAGTGTAAAATCAAAGCTGCAGATTTCCAGGGGCCGAAAGCCTTGGATGAAAAAAAAAAAAAAAAAAAAAAAGAAGAATAAAAAAAGAAAGAAAAAAAAATATAAAAAAAAATACAAGAGGATTTATGTTCATAGGGACAAAACAGGAGAGAGCTGCAGCACCAATCATTGTATAAACTTATTGTTCATGCACCCTTACCGTGTGGGTGCAGCACAGTGGCCCATTAGCTGCTAGATGTAGTGCGGATTACAGTCTGATAGGCACCAAACACAACAGCTGTCATGTCTAATGCAGCCAGCAAACGGCTGTTGGAAAACAGACACCATGCACAGCGGAAGCCTCAGCTCCCCACCCTGCGTCTTGGTGCATCTTTTCAGCACTCCACACGATGCTTTCTATGCTTCCACGCTTGATCATTTCATTAAATCCCAGGATTCAAGTGTGGCCAACCTTCCTGTGTTTCAGTAGGTCTTATTTATGTTTTGTTCCAAAAAAAAGTATTGTAAGGTTGGTTTATTTGCAAGGCAATGTTTAACAAAACAGTATGAGATGTATCTGATTAAAAATCCAGCCAACAATAAAGTGATTATCTTTCAGCACAGTGTGTGGTGCCATATGGTGACTGAGCAAGTGGGAAGAACTGATGTTTAATATGCAGCTCCAGTGATTTACGGTTACTGACTTCCTGTAGAAAATGACTGCTTCTTTCATAAAAACCTAATTAGTTTCAAAAGCACACGTTTGCAGAGAAAATATATGTTGATAAAGTTGCCAATGCATTTTCCAAATATATTAATGATCTATAAACAGCTCCAGTGGCAGGTGCATTCTGAGCCAGCTGTCTCCATCTATCCCACTGACACTGACCCTGATCAGAAGAGTTTTGAAATAACTGTCAGCAGCTGTTTTCTTTCTTTTTTTTTTTTAGCATTTATTAAAACATTTATAAAGAAAGCATTCTTATCTCTCCTAAATTCTGAGTCTTTCACTCTACACCTCTCTACCTTCTATAAAAATACAGGGTAGCCACTTACAAAACATACAAAGAAGAACTAATAAGGAAATAATACTTTTTTTCTAACAAGAAAGGTTCACAAAAATAATGCCTCCTTTATTTAATACAGATCCAAAATAATGTCACTGCATTTTGTGTTAGCAGACATAACAGGGAGGGAGATGACTGAAAAAGCCTTACCCATCAAATCTAGCACATATTAAAACCATTTGAAACCTTTCCACTCACTCAAATTCTTAATTCCAGAAATGGTAAATAGACATGTATCTTGAGCATAAGATATTACATAATTTCTAATACATAAATAATTCAAGCCTGTGGGATATCACAGCAGGTATTCCCTTTGTTTCTTTATTTCCTACTTCAACCCTTTTATATATATGTTTAATTCTTCTTTTTTATCTTTTGAATTTAATATCTTATAAATGAATTCATTTCAGTCTGCTTCATGCTAAAGGAAGGCTGAATCCCACAGAGGCCTTTAGTGGCTAAAAAAACATGTATTTAATTTCCCTCTGAAGCTGACACCCCAACCATCCTGTCCCCAGCCTCCTCCCCATTCTCTATAGTTCTTTTTTCTCCTTTTTTTTCTCACAACTCCCTCTTCTCTTCTAATTCCATTTTTCCTCATTATATTTATTTCAGAGGCTCATCACCTCACTGTAATAAATCTATTTATCCATTCTTCCATTTGCTTTTGTTCTTTATCCTTAACTTTTTTATCAGAAAAAAAAAAAAAAAAAGAGAAATCATTCTTTTTTTTTCCTCCAGATTATATATACACAGTTCTTCTCCATGCGTTGTGCATACATCAGTTTGGTGATGTTTCTTGTCTGCTTTGTGTTTACCAGCAAACTTGTTGGCATGGGGTTAAGGTCAAGTGTTACGCATATATACATGTTTTTCTTCATCATGACAATAAAGGGTGAAGATCCTGTATTGCTTTAACACAAGTGTTAAACAGGAGAAGCTTTACTGAAAACAGCAGCTTGAATTTAATTCAAATTTAAACCGAGGTAGACAGGAGAATGGAGAGTAGTATACGACAATTGTTGTTTCAACACCACAATAAATCACACAGCTTTTCAAATGAGGAATAGTAACCTTTCTAGGAATAGTGACCTTTCTATTAGGTACAGAAAGTAAATATATAGGAATTATTTTCTTTCTTCTGTAGTTTGCTCCTCCTCACTGCAAGTTTTTTTTTTCCTCATACCTGTTCTAAGCTTATGTCAGTGGAATTTAAAGTATCATCAATGATTATTTAATTCAAATATGCTCAAGAAGAAGATTAATTTTGTTACGGTTAATGGTACTTTTATTGATTTATAATTAACACAGAAACATGAGATAAGTAAACTTGACTAAAGCTGAAAACTATTAATAAAACAGAAAAACTAAGCATGTTTGGTGATGACAAATTCCAGATCTTTTTCTTTTATTCTAGAGAAACTGGACGTGATAGACAAAATAGCACAAGAGATGGTGTCCTGCACTTGTCTTTTCCAAAGTATAGTGCAAATAGATAGAAATAAGGAATGCTGCACTTCATCTTAACTTCATAGTATAACAACACAATTTAGCAGGAAAATAATAAAAAGAATATAAAATATTAATTGAATAAAATAATCTTTGCTTTCTATTTTAAATTTCTTAAATTGTAGTTTAGGCAAGAGACTCATAATAAATATCTTATTTTCATAATAGGATTTTTAAGTATTATAACTGCATTATTCTTGTCTTTTAGCTCTGATCTTATATCTCTCATTATTAAGAAAATGTAGGAAGAGTTGGCTTATTTTATCCCTGACAAGAAGGTGATATGACGTAAAGGTATGCAAATTGCAGTAGGAATTTTAGAATTATTGTGACCTGTAGACTTGCAGAAATCAGTGTAAAATGAAATCAACAGCTGCTTGTCATTCAAAAAGATGAAAATGCAAAATAGACATCCTTATTTCAGCACTGCTCAATAATAAATCAACACACTAGACATGACTTAAAATCTGCCCATGAATGAATTGCTTGGTATGGAACAAGGAAACACAAGCAGATGCAAGTGAAAAAAGACAGGAAAAAAAAGAAGCAGAAGAAAGAAAAAAGCCTTTGTCTCGTTTTCTGCTCTATCACTCTCAAATATATGCAATACTTCAGAATACTTCAATTACTGGAGAAAGAAGTATGTTAAAAAATCACAGAATCACAGAATATTCAAGGTTGGAAGGGACCTCTAGAGATCATCTAGTCCAACCTTCCTGCTCAA
>JAVCKT010002889.1:0-57266 GCA_032273925.1 Rhynchotus rufescens | reverse complement strand
CTCACCCCATCCCTCCTCACAGCCCCCAGCCCCTCTCACCCCATCCCATCCCAGCCCTCCTCACCACTCCCAGCCCCTCTCATGCCCCCCTCCCCACTGCTGTCCCTGCTGCAGTGGCTCTTTCCCCAGCTCTGGGACCCCGGCCTGGGCTCTGGTGCTGCTGTGTGTGGAGGTTGCAGCCACTGCAGGGGCTCCAGGCCTGCACAGAGGAGCCGTGGGCTGGTCCTGCCGCGGAGCCAGCAAAGCCGGGCCGGACCCGTGCTCCGGACACAGGCGAGGGGGAGGCTGTGGTGTCTGCAGCCGCCCTGCAGCACCCGCAATACCAGGTGGCACCCTGGGCCGTGAGGGGACACCAGGGTCTGCTCCACCAGGATCTGCTCTCTGCAGAGCCCCTGACTCCTCACTTGCAGCCAGGACCATGGGAAGCCGCTGCCCGCTCAGCCCGACCACCGCCAACGCAGGAGCCGAGGGCCTGTGCGGCCCCGTGGAGCCCGTCAGCACCCGCAGAGCGATCGCGCTGACTTTGATGGGAACGGGAACAGACGTGTCGCTCTGCAGACCGCAGACACAAGCCCTGGAATGTTTACTGCAACCCCCTCCCGCAGCGCTCGCCCTCCCGCCCGTCACGGCGTGTTGCCGGAGCGGTGCCACGGCACATGACACGCGTGTCAAATGCGGTGCGATCCAGGCTGGCACCCCTCACCGCGCCTGCCCGCCGACACGTTCCCACTACCTTTCCGAGAGCGGTTTCACTGCTGCGCGGTTTCCTCAGCAACAACAGCGGCCGTCCCCGCGAATGCCACCACGCAGCACACGTCGAGCGAGAGCCGGCCGCGGCGCTGCCGCCTGCCCCGCGCTGGCTCCGGCCCTGGGCAGCGGGACACGCAGCAGGCGCGGGCACGGCGGCATTCCGGTGCCACTGCTGCCCGCTGCCACCTGCGAGCGCTTAGACAGCTGGCAACAAGGACAGAATGAGAGGGAAAGACACCAGCGAGAGGTGCAGGGGCGGTTTGAACGCTGCTGTTTTCCTGCGCCCGGTGGGAGCCGCCGGCCGACGTCTGGTGCAGCCCCTCGCTCCGCTCCCCCGGCCTGTGCAGAGAGGCCTCTCGAACCCGGGGTCAGCCCTTTGCTCGGAGCAGTTCTCATCGCGTTTGTTTGCGTTGTAGTAAACTCCTAAGATACCCAGATAATAACATCACTGCCATGGTAACAAGGAGGGAAAAAAGGAACAAATAGTGAATTTGTCATGCAAAAAAGCCCACAGAATGGCAAGAGCTGCTAGTGGTACAGACAGAGCGGCCAGGCTCCGAGTGCGGCTCGTTGAGCTGGGTTAGAAAACACGGCTCCTGCTCACAGCGTCGGCTCCGGAGGGACGTGGACCGGGAGCATGGTGGCTCCGTGGCCGGAGAGCCCTGGTGCCCGCGGCAGCCCTGCCGGGCGGTGGCACAGCAGGGCGCTGATGGGCAGCGGGTTTTCTCTCTCCCACATAGGACACAGGCCCAGGGAAGGATGCTCTCTGCCCCTCAAACAGGAAACTCAGGCCAGGACTACTTTATTGGTGGGAAAACGGAGATTGTGAAAGGAATAGTGAGCTGCATCCCCTGAGGCTGCTTTAGTGGGCATTGCTCTAATTAACGCTGCATTAATTGGGGTTTACCTCAGACCTTTGATTAACAGTGGAGAAAATCAATAAGCACACTAAAAATTCGGATACGTTTCATGGTTAATTTTTATTTCACATTTTAATCTTGTATTAACGTCAATCTTAATTACCGTAATTAAGTCAGATGTGACTTAGCAGGAGCAGTTGGGAGATAAGAGCTGTTAGCGGAGGCTGATGCTGCTGGTGCTGCCACAAGCTGCCAGGCCTGGGCTCTGCGGGCATCACATCCATCGCAGGCATTGCATCCATCGTGGGCATTGCATCCATTGCATCCATCGCATCCATCGCATCGGTTGTATCCATTGCATCCGTTGCATCCATTGCACCCTTCCTGTCTGCAAGCTGCTCTGACTGCAGCCCTAGCGAGGGGCATCTCAGAAGCAGGTTGCTCCCGGCCTCACCGCTTTGCCCTGTGCAATGGGCAGGACTAAGGGCTGCAGCAGGATGGGAATCCCATTAACCCGGATCATGCAGCGCTCCGGAGCAGCGCAGGGTCTGCCTGAGCCCAGTACAGTCCCTGCTGCAGCGCTGCTCGCTCGGGATGGCTGGTGCTTTCTGCCCCAGCACCTTGGCATGCTCCGTGCGAGCAGCCTGGCTCCCCGACCACACAGAAAATCAATCCCTCATTTATTTTCCTCACAGTGATGCAACCGCTCGGCGATGCCGCATTAGCTTTGCAGTTACAGCTATTGATTGCAATCCATCCTTGGTGCTCTGCACCCGCCAGGGCCCGGACGGCCCCATCCTGCCGGGTTTGCACGGATCGGGGGGCCCAGAGGAGAAGTCCTTATTCCTCAGCAGCAGCAGACACCTTTGCACCAATATTGCCCATCAGCTTTAGACACAACTTCCACATTACTCCAGGCTTAACTCCAGTTCCATCCCCAGCACGGCAAGGCTTCAACCAGCCAGCAGAGCAGGGCAAGCGGCTGGTGAGCGCTGCCGGCTGCATGCTTGCAGAGATGGCATCTATGGCACTGCCACTTCCAGCAGCCACATATCGACCTTCCCCACAAAGGTGTGAGGAGCAACGCGCGCGCCCGCGGTGCGCGCCGTCGATACCGCGCTGCTCCGCGGTGCGCGCCGTCGATACCGCGCTGCTCCGTGGAGTTCTCCTCACTTGTGCCGCCGCTCGCTCTGTTTGCTGCAACATTGGTATTCACACCAGGCCGCCGCTGGCAGTTATTTATTGCATCCCGTACAAATTGCAGGATAAGTTACTCCGCACCAGACACCGTAACCGGTATTACAAACTGGATTTGTGAATTCATGAGCGCACAGAACTTACGTTGTCCTGTCTAGTCATTTTTCTTTCCGCAAAATAAAAGGAAGTTTTGTTGGAAGTTCCTAACAGGGAGACAAAGCACCGCAGGGCTTCTCTGCGAGTCTCAGCCACTTCTCGCCTCTGTATTTCCCCTCACTGGCTATAACAGAGCTGCTCTTTTCTTTCAGGAGATGTCCTGGATTTCTGCCTCTTGCCAGGGTCTCGCCAAGCCCTTGGGACGCCCTGGCTCCAGAGGAGGGAAGCTGAGACACTTGATGCCTCAAATTTGCTCCCCAGAATGTTAAAAACTCGCCTCTTGCAGGGCAAGGCTCTCGGGTTGAATAGTCCCTGGGATACCAAGGAAATCGGAGGGATTCAGGCAAGCACGGATGGTTGAGTAAGTGAGCAGAAACATTTGGGCAACCCAGGCTGACTAATGGGTAGAGAAGGAGCAAAATCAGAGAAGTAGGAAAGGAGAAGAAAGAATAGATTACAACTAGCAATTAATAACTCTGGTCTTACAGGAACAGCTTTTATCAAAGGAGCTGATTGCAGTCTTTGGAGAGACTATGCATTTGTTGGAGCCCTCAGCAGTCGGCACGCTGCAGTGCGAGCAGCTCTCCCGCGAGCAGGACGGCGCCGTCCCAACACGGGCATCTCAAGCAGGTTAGGAACGGGCTCGTTCCAGACCTCAGAAAGCAGCCAGCAATGAGGACTCATCTTCAAATGGAGGAATTAGTAGTGAGTCCTTCAGGATGGGTGCTTAGCTCACATTGTCCCTTACCAACTGCAGGTAAATATAAAATCACTACTGATTAAATTTACAAGCGAAGAATTAGCAGGATGGCAACTCCTGTTGAGCTGCATCGTCGCACAGCACAGTCCAGATCACAGTGCAGGATGAATTATTCAGATGAAACGTATTCTAGCCTGTCAAATGACAAATGATGTGCCAAGAAGTAAAGGACTTCTGCAGGGAGCGATGTGTCCGGAGAGGCGCCTGGGTGGATGTGCAGGGTCGAAAGCCTCATTGCACCAGCACATCGTGACTCCAGCAGGATTTTCCTCCTGCTTTAGCACCCTCTAAGTGTGCAGCAGATTCAGGCCTGTGCAAGAGGCCAGACCCACTTCATCCTTTGCAGATCAGCCTGTGGTTCCTTATTCTGGTAAAGATATTAGCAGGGTTTTCTAGAGAGGCTGGTGACCCCAGGCCGAGCTCGCTTGTGCTGTAGTATCGCATAAACACAATGCTATTTATTAGGGGTTATTTTTGCAAAATAAGATTTTAGCCTCTTGGAGCTATTACCTGCTCGTTCTCATTCTGCCTTTATGCCGCTCCGTGTGTCACAGTGATGAGGGGCTTGTGATAAAGCCACCAGTAGCCACTAAGTGCTGCCATATAAATGTCTCTGCTGAAATAAAAGTCCTTTCTCTCTCCAGCAGCTGCCTAGGGGCTGCTAAGAGGGTTCTGTGGAGGCTGCGGGGCCTGCTCGCCTCTAGAGCCCTGCGGTCGGGGCCCCGGCGTTCGCACGCTGCGATGCAGCACGAGCCGAGCCGAGATGAGCTGATGCACTGCGAGCACCAGCCGTCTCGTCAGGGAACCTCTCTGCAGCAAATGCAAATCTTTCTGCCTAGTTTAGTGCGTTATGTCGCCCATTAACCCTGTGCTCTGCCTGTTGGCAGCGGCGAGTCTGCATGCATGCACAGCTGCGAGCACTCACCTGCAGCATGCATGTGTAAACCGGAGGGCACGGCTGCAGTCTGCATGCATGCACAGCTGCAAGCACTCACCTACAGTCTGCCTGCATGCATGCATGCATGCACAGCTGCAAGCACTCGGCTGCAGCCTGCATGCACAGCTGCAAGCACTCAGCTGCAGCCTGCATGTGCATGGTCACAACCTGCTCCTTGGAGAGCTCCTGGCCTGGTGCTCAGCTCCCTGGCAGTGGTTAAATCTCCGGTGCCCCAGTTCCGGCCAGTGGGAAGCCATGTGTTTTTGGACGATGCTCTTGGCCAGGCACTCGGATGCTTGGCAGAGGGAGGCAGTTGCCATGGAAGGGATTGCAGGCTTGACCTTAGCCCTCCAGAAAGGTCCCTTCAGATACCGAGCTGCACTCGTGACACTGATGACAGCGACAACTGCAGCAGGACAGAGACTTTTCCCTGTCCATGTTGCTGCAGGAGGCGATGCCTATTTGGCATTTGGAGCCGGGTATCCAGGGCCTCTCCATCCTTCCAACACCTCCGGAGCCGGCACTGCCTCCCACAGGGCACCTTTGGGCTGGTGCCTCTCCAGGGAAGCAATAGCGACGGATCAAGCTGCTTGTCCCTTCTCTGGGGAGCAAGGAGGATGGCATCTGTCCCTACGGGATGACATTAAATATGGAGCTAACCCCGAGCAGCCGTTACTGCAATTACTCCGAGCAGCGCAGGATGATACTCCATAATTACTGAGCTCTTTCATCTGGGGATCTCGGAGTACGCGCTCATCAAGTAATTAAGCTTTGCGCCAGCGCCAGCAGCCGTGCGCAGCGTGCGGAGAGGAGCGGCTCCTCTTCGGAGCACAGCCTGCAGCGTGGGGACAGGCATGGCACAGCGCGTGGCAGCGTGGCACGGTGCAGAATGGCACAGCATGGCATGCATGGTGCTGCATCAGTGTGCATGCCATGCCGCGCCATTCTGCACCGTGCCACGCGCTGTGCCATGCCCTGTTGCTGCATGCAGAGGTAAGGTCACGGAAGGAGCCAGAGAAAAGCCGGAGAGCGCAAATCAAACCCTTGGCCTTTTTTTCCCCAGGAAGGGGGTGAAATGTTGGAATTCTCTTGGGTTTTTCTTTTGCTAGGCTTTTTGGTGTTATGGAAACCTGCCTGTTTGGAGATGGGTGTCACCCTGCCCCTCATCCAGCCTGGCTGCCAGCACCATGCCGGGCAGTTATTTCTCTTTAAGACAGATTTTTTCATTGCCTTGAGGTAGATTTTGGAGCAGCAGCTCTCCAAAACTGTGAGCATGGAGTATCTGGGTGGCAGTGGGTCTGTCCTGCTTGTGGCAAAGCGGTTTCCCAGCTCGCACCCAAATTCCCACTCCAGGCTCCCGGCTGTCCATCCCTCCCGGGCAGGGCCCTGGTGCAGCTGGAGCAGTCCCCCCTCACTACCCGGCCCACGGGCCGCCCCTGGCGAGGCGGCTCCGGTGCCTCCATCCCCGCTGCCACCCCGTGTTCGGGGACAGGACTGGGGACGGAGCATCCCCAGCCAATGCAGCCGGTGCCGGGGCCGCAGCCAGCGGAGGCAGCGCCCGCTGCGGGATCTGCGTAATTACATGGGAACGGCCTGTTCCCAGACACAGCTGCAGTTGTCTTAAACCTCCCTTTTATTTCTCAAATTAGCCTTGCTCCAGCCCTCGCAAGGGCTCTGCTCGCGCTGCTCCCGTCTGCTCTGCGAGCCGGCTGAGCCGACAGCCGGAGGAGACAGCGGCTCTCCCGGGTCAGGAGAAGGGCTGAGCAGTGCCCGCTCCGAAGGTTCTTTCATCTCTGTGCCACCTCATCCGAGGGCTGGGAAGCGGGAGCAAAAGCCTGTGGCCGCTGACAGCCCCGACCGGCCCCATGCGGAGGTGGCTGCTCCCAGGATGGACCTGTCGCCCGTGTGTGCCGAGCGCGCTCGCCCTGCTCTAGGGGACCCCAGCTCACAGTGATCCTCTGCTAATTAGTATTCATCACTTCGGCTTTCCTTTAATGAGATTTTTCTCCCTGAGCTGGCCCTGCTTTTGCAGGAGCTGTTAGGAGGAGAGAGAACCAGCGGCGGGGTCAGATGCGCGCGAGCCCGCGCGGTGCATGGACCGTGTGCGCAGGGTGCCCAGGCCGTCCCCATGCAGTCCGGGTGCACCCGGGCCGGCTCCGCGGGTCCCTGTGCACACAGAGGGTGCTCCCCTCCGCGCTCAGCCCTGGCCTCATGCCTCCTGACAAGCAAGTCGCTCCTGGCGTGTTCTCACTTCCATTAGCTTTTTTCTTTCCACTCCAGAAGAAGGTCTCCCTTTCCTCCTGACTGCTCTAATTCCAACAGCAAGACGTGGGTGTTGATGAGCGACAGGGATTAGCAAGAGTTGGGAGGATCCCTGGCAGAGCAAGCGGTGCTTCCCAGCAGAACCTGCTCCTGCGGGGCTGGAGGACAGGGCATCGTGCACAGAAGTGGCACCATGGCCATGGGCATCGTGCACAGAAGTGGCACCATGCAGCCCGTGCAGAGTGCACGTCAGGTCCGTATCCACACTATTTCCATGGGAATGGGTTGGCATGGAATGATGGGGGACACTCCCTCTGGGGCCTCCCCATCTGTGTTGATTTTGAGGCCTTTCTGCTGGTGAGCAGAGCCAAGGCAAAAATCAAACTGGGACTCTCCTTCCCTCCGGATTTCTTTCTTCAGGCTTCACTTGGTGCTATAATGAGCCAATCCATCTCAGGAGGCCCCAAGTGCTTATTAATTAATGCAATGATGGGGTGATTTGGCCATCATTAGAGCTGTCTTTCAGAGGGAGGAAGAGAAGCATATTCCGTTCCCTTTTTTCCCAGCCAGTGCTTGGCTTTCTGGTGCATGCTGCTTGATGCTGGTGCACAAGACATCCCTGGAGCAGTTTCATGGAAGAGCCAGGCCAGGAGAAGACTGTGCAGGTCTTCAGGAGCACATGAGACAGAGCGTCCAGTGAGGGTGAAAATGGGCACTGTCCTTGCTGGAGTCTCCTGAAGCCCATGGGAAAACACAGAGAGCCCCAAGATGGGACCAGGCTGCTCTGGGGAAGACGTGAGCCGAGGTCCAGGCGGGTCAGAGCTTCTCCCTGCAAGAGCTCCTTCCTAAAGCTGTTGGCAATGCCCTGCTCATGGGATCCCATCACAGGAACTCTCCTTATTGCCAAAGAAACATGATCTCCACCAGAGCATCTTGGCTGGCTGGGCAACAGGTTTGCCCGGCCCCATGGAGCTGCTGCAGCAGAGCTGCCCTTGGGACTGGGATGCTCCCAATGGGAGCAGCTCCCATCGGGAATGTGGAAGTGAATGCACTGATTTTGCCACAGCCCTTGTGGAGCGATGCCGAGGCTGATCGCCCTTCATCCGAGCTGAGTAGCTTGGTAAATTAAGCGCCATCCAAGAAAAAATGTGTTTTAATATAATTTAGGGCAAAGCCGTAATCAAGAGATGCAAAATATAGGCCATGCTTTGCAAACTGGGAGCTGGTGTCCCAGAAAGCTCCATCTCTGAAAATAACGCAGGAGCTGCAGGAAGCACCAAGGAGCCGTCACTGGAGCTGGAGCTCGGGGCGGGAACAGGCCAGGCAGCCCTGGGAACCGCGGGCAGCTAAAAGGGTAAAAGGGAACGGGCAAGTAATGAAATGAGGGAAACTCTGCGAGCGCTGGGAAAAGCGCTCCAAAAGGAAGGAGCAGGGGGAGCTCGGTGTGGGGCAGAGCACAAGGAGCATCCAGAGACGCTGATCCCAGCGCGAGACCTTCCCAGGGATGGACCTGGTGGCTCTGAAGGGCCCTTTAATCTATCAGGGAGAAGCAGGAGCTGGTGCTGAAGCTGCAGCCGGGCACGCTGGAATTAGAACAAAGGACACGTTTCTAATAGTGAGGGTAATTAACCACTGAGACAAATTATCAAGGGGAAGTGGTGCTTTCTACCTCGCTTGAAGTCTCCAAATGAAGACAGATTTTCTTTTTTTTTTTTTTTTCCAGAAGCAGCTTCTCTCGAGCACAAATTACCGGGCTCATTCCGGCAGTGACTGCGGGGATTTAATTGCCTGTGTGCGAGGTCAGTGTGGACGGAGCAGCCCCCGTGGCCCCGGGGCTGTTCCTCGCTGTGACCGAGCCCAGAGCTTTGCTCCCCGCTCGTCCGAACACAGGGCCCAGCCGTTCCTCCGAGCGCATCAACTCTGGAAATCCCAGGGTGTTCCCTAAAGCCCTTCCAGTCATTACTCCGTGATTAAATAAAAAGCAACCCCTGCAACCCCTCCATGCTCCTCCTTGGGCGCTGGAGAGAGGCTTTCCCTCCAGGCAGCGGCATTTCCATGCGCTCCAGGATCTTTCCCAACGGGCCGCAAGGAGCTTCCCTGATGTGCGCCCAGCGCGGGCTGCAAAGTCAAAGTGGTCACCCCTGCACAGCTGCTGCTAAAGCCTCTAAATCGGGCCAAATCCCTGGGATTTGCGTGGTGCCGGGGCAGGAGCCGCTGCCGCCCGCTCGCAGGAGAGGGGCTGCGCTCCGGCCGGATCCCGGGCAGGTTTTTGTGCCGCCTCTCGCGTGGCTCGTGGCACGGCCCCGGTCCCACCGTGCGCTGGCAATGGCACAAGTCACAGTTACCAGGCCCAGCTTAAACCCAGTGCTTGCGCAACAAGGTGACACTTGCTGCCTGCTCGGGGGAACTCAGCCCTGTCTGCTTGGTGATGCTGGGAGCTGCATCCGCCAGCAGCATCGAGCGATCGCTCCGAGATTAAGCACTTCCATTTAAGCACATTTTGCGAGTTTTCAGTTTTATTAAAATGCGGGCTACACTTCCAGGTAAGCAAATCCCTTTTGCAACTGTAAGCACATTTCATACGAATAAATAATTTAACTTGCTGTGTGTTTGCCACGGGCAATGGTATTCCAAAAAAGCCCGTTGTGAAGGCAGCACCGCGCACAGCAGCCCGATCCCACCAGACTGGAGCAGCTCCCGCGGCCACCTCGCGCCCACCATTGCAAAGGCCATGCGGTTGCAAAGCAATTAAAATGCACAGGTGCCAAACCCTGTGATCTCCATCTGCAAAATAACAAACATTTGAGTTATTTGAACATATTACCAAAACAAAATGGCCTAAGTGTGGGGCTATGCTGCCCTTTGCTGAGCCTGCTGAGCCCTGGGCTCGGTGATCCCCACTCCCCTGGGCACAGCATTGTGCCCTGGCCTTGGAAGTGGCACTCCGGGGACAGGAGCATTAACATTCCTCGCAAGGAGTGTTTGCAGCAACAAGAATTTGTCCCAGTTTTGGGTTTTACATTGTTCATACAAGTGATGTCTGGGCGGATTGAATTTGTATTGGCAGCGCCGGAGCTTTGCCATGGGAATGCAAATGCACTTCACACGAGGGAGTCTCTCCTTCTCTCCTCTCCTTCAGCCACCTCTGTGCTTTGCAGGGTCCCATCACAGCAGCCTGTGGCTCTGGAAAGGTTCCTGCGGTGGAGTCGCCTCTTCCAGCTGCTCTGCAACGTGCCGCAGCAGCGCGAGGCCCTCTCCCTGTAATTAAGCTCTAGCTGTTCTTCCACGGCTTTAACTCAAAGAAATCTCTCCCTTTCAAGTCTCGGGAGCAGCTTGACTGCAACTAGTGCAGGAGAAACCGTCTCCTCGTAGGCGCCCTGCACGGCACCATGCGATGCTCCTGACTCTGCTCTGCCACGGCCCGCACAGGACCGTCCCGGTTTGGAAACCGCAGAGCCGGCACTGGCACCAGTGCACAGAGAAACCCATCCTCCAGCAAGGGATCAGGGCGAACAAGGGTGATATGGGAGCCCGTGTGTCGTCTCCGTGCAGAGCCAGTGCAGGGCGATGCACCATGCACGGAGGATCTGAGTCCCTGGGCTGGCTAACGCTGCAGAGCTGGTCCGTGAGGATCCTCACTGCCCATCTGCAAATGCAGCCCTACCTGGGCTGCTTCTGCAGCCCACGGCGCCTCCGCTTCGCGAGCAGCACGGACAGCAGCGGGCGTGCTGCAAACTCAGCGCTGTCTCCACATGGACAGAGCTACACGAGACTGAGCTTTAAAAATAAAAGAAACAAAATCGAATTATAATAAATTAACACCATTCCTGCAAAAAATCCCTTCAGTGAGAAGCAGAAAACAGAGGGAGGGTGCTTATGCACTGTATACTATATATATGTATTGCATCCTGCTTGCTGTATATTCAGCTTTGCTGCGCAGCCGTCCAGCCCGCAGGCCAAACCGGGAGCTCGCGGGGCCCCGCTGGCTGCGCCAGGCTGCAGCAAGGGTAAAATTCAGCCTTGGCCCTGGCAGGACAGACCAGTCCAAGCCCGACAGATGGCCCTAAACCTGCCAGCCGCTCGGCCCTGATCTGTGCAGAAGCAGGAGCGACGGGGAGCGCGCGGCGGGCAGGGATCCTGGAGCGTGCTGCCCCCGGCCCTCACCCTGGCGTCAGGGCTGGTGCCACGCGGAGCTGCGCCAGGGCCCGTCTGCTCCCACCTTGCATTGGTGCGTGGTGGCACGGGACGGGCTGGAGGGACGGGGACTCACTGGTGTTCAGGACCTGGGCATCGGCTGCGGGGCCCCGATGCGTTTTTGAATATTCAGGTGCTCTGAATATTCCTCTAGCGGAGGGAGCTGCCAAGCTGAAAGCCAAGTCCTGGATTTTTCAGCACTAGGTTGAAGGGAAAAAGTCCTTTGTGAAGCTGAGAGTGATTAAACTGTGGGTTAAAGGACTGGTTCTCTGTATCTAGAAGCCGTGCAAGGATGCAAGCCATGCAAGTCCTGCAAGCTGTGCAGTCCATGCAAGCTGTGCAAGCCGTGCAGTGCATGCGAGCTGTTCCAGCGCTGGCAGCCCCAGTCCCACTGCCAGCCCCAGCTCCCTGCCCCACGCACATGGCAGCAGGGATGCTCATTGCCTTCTGCAGAGCATCCTCGCCTGCTGCTGGCTGCAGTTAGAGCATCACCCACTTGTGAGTTAGCAACAGGGCAGCTCCACGTGCGTGCTGGGCAAACAGGCAGCTCGCTGCCGGCTTCAAGGGCAAAGGATCCTCCAGACGCTGCTGGAGACGAGCCCATGCAAGCAGCGGTGCTCCCTGGCTTGTCCTTAAAGGCTGCACAGAGGCATGTCAAGTGACAGAGCAATTTCCTCTGTGTCCTGCAAAGGAAAAGCAAAACAAACAAAAAAAAAAAACCCAAAAAATCAAAAAACCTAAAGTCAGAAAGTCAGTGTATTACGCACAAATCTGCCTGTATTTGCAAGTTTAAATATTGACAACTTAATGTGGAGCTAACCCGCCGCTGCAGCACGCTGTATTAATTCCAGAGAAAAAGCTCAGTGTCAAAGGAATCATCTCTGCTACAGCCACCAAATAATAAGCAACTTCTGTAGCCTTTTGAGATTACTCTGTTATTTGTCTGTAGTAGATTCAGCTTAAAAATGAACTGCAGACTGACACCTCGTCCTGCTGGTGGCTGGAGGTCAAGCTTGGAAAAACCGGTCGCCGCCTCCCTGGTCCTTCCCATCGGCTTCTCTGCGTGCCAGGGGCTTGGCCACGCTGTGGTTCTTGTGCAGCATGGAGCTTGGCTTAAAAAATGCTACTTTCAGGTCAACATGAGGGATCAGACCCGATGCACCCCGGGTGCAATGGCAGGGCTTTACCGCACACGCCAGTGCTCATTGGCAGTATGGAAACGCTCCAGGGAACTGCAGGGGCTTCTTCCTCCTGCCAGGGTGACATCCCTGGATTTTTCCTTCAAATACATTAAAAGAAACAGCCCTTCCTCCCCACTTGAAGGGCAGGGGGTTCGCATCACTGACTGCGATCTGGCCTGTCTGCTTCAAAGCAAAAAAAAGGCTGAAAATCCCAAACCTGCGGTTGCTTCGTGGGGCGGCAGCCGGAGCGCGAGATCGCGGGTCCCCAGGGAAGAAAGGGTCGGCTGCCAGGGCGCTGCGGCCACGGGGCTCCAAACACCTCCCGAATGCCCCGTTCTGCTGCTGGAAATAGCAGTGTCATTAGAAAGCCCCTTTTAGACTAATTGGAGCTATTTTTCTGCATTCGCTGTCTTCTTCCATAACACGGCTCTCGCTCAAGAGCGACCCCGGCGCTGGGCCGTGCCGCCTGCCTCCCGGCTAGCCGGGAGAAACTGCTGGCACGGTGCAAAAGCCCACGGAAACTGCTGATGCGCACCCAGATATGACGGGCTGGCATTCATCTGTGACAAGAAAAATGCTTCCTGCTGCAAAGGTCTGGGTTAAATTAGGAACGAGCGTGAAAAATCCAAAAAGCAAAACAAAAATGCTGAAACTTGCCCTGCTTGCCTTTTCTAACTGCCAATGCCACGAGACTGCTGTGGCAGGGCCAAGGAGACCATGCAAGGGCTGCAAATCTTCTAGCAAGGCAAAGATCTTGACAAGGGGTATCTAAATAAAAAGGGGAGAGGCAGGAGCGGCAGGCTCTTGGCTATGGATTGGCTCTGGGACCGCGTGTGTCCTTGCGGAAAAGTGCCCGGCGCATCGTGGCTTCCAGCCCTCCGGCTTCCGTGGATCTACCGCGCCATGGGGTGAAGGACGAGCAGAGGCTCCAGTCAAAGAAGCAAATATTTTATTTTGTAAAAACCAAGCAGACACCAGCAGCGAGGCTCAGCGGAGCAGCCCCGCGCCGGGCCGAGCGCGTCGAAACCATGGCGCATCCGTCTTCAAGGAGCTGGGAAATTACAAAAGCTTCAGGTAGGGTCTCAGCTTCTGGAAATGAAGAATAGAAGGAAAATGCATAAGCAGAGATAGTCCTCAGCATGCTGGGTGCAGCCTCACAAGGGCTGCAGCTCGGACTCCGTGTTTTGGGGTTAAAGCAAGGAGATTTGGTTTTTCTCCAGCTCTCTGCAGCGTGTCCTTCCTCTGGCCAGCAGGACCCAAGACACCAGCTTGACTTTTATGAAAATCACCAGCTTTTGCACTTAAAACACCTGGTCCTGGAGCCAAGTGACCGCAGGATATCTAAAAACACAAGGGTCTCATTGCTTGCAAAACCCTCCCCTGACTTTTGGGGCCCCACTTCCAATCTCTGGTTAAACTGCACATTCTTGTATTCAATGCTCAGCCTAAGGAGCAACAAAGACACTCAGGAGCTCCCCGAGAGGACGGGGGTGGCTGCTACCATTTCCTGAAACAAAGTCTGGGCAAAAGTAGGACATTTCATTACGCAAATTTTGTTTCCCAGGAAGAAATGTTTTATTTACACGTGCTCCTTTCTCGCATTGGCTTAGCCAATTTGGTCACAGCTTGACATCCAGCAAGCTCGTCTAACGGCAATGGTTTTACAAAACGTTTTTCTAATCTATTTTAAACACTTAATTACAGTTGTGGCGCATTCATTAGGGACTCTGCTTTCAAACCTGGATTGAACTAATAAATCCTAACTCTCAAAGTGTCAGTAGTAATATACAAATGGGATGCAAGCAGAGGCGTCTGCTGACTGGGTGACCGCGAGCAGGACCTGCCGTGTCGGAGCGGGCGACCCGGAGCGCCCCGTTGCCCGAGGAGCCCGCGAGGAGCACGGGGACGACCCGGGGAGGCCGGGCAGGGTCTCGCACGCTACCTCCGTGCAGATCCGCCCTTGGGGAACTCTTACCTCAGTCTTTCCCCAGGTACTTCTTCATGATACTATTTACATCATCCTCCTTGCCTTCGGCCTCGGCCCTGCGGGGCTCGCGGGCGCTCTCCGCGGCCACGCCGCTGCACCCTTCCCCGTCGGCTCTGGGCGGCCGCCGCTTGACGCTGTCGGCGCTGCGGAAGGAACGGGCCGAGCCGGACGACGAGGAGGCATCCGAGAGGTTGCCCGAGTCCTCCTGGGCGCCCGGGCGCACCCTCGACGGGCTCTTGTTCCCGGGGGTGTCTGTGGTGGCCTCATCTTCAAACCGAACGGTCAGCGGCCTCTGCCCGTCCCGCCTGTCCCTGCCGGGCCTGGCCAGGCTGCTGGTGGAGCGCGACTTCCGAATGGCCGGCACGAAGTCGTCAAAATCCACCTTGGTTCTCCTCTCGTAGTTGAGCGTCGGTATTTTCCAGCTGAACGGGTCGCTCTCCTTCCCCTCGCCCGCGTCGGCGCCGAGCCGCTTGCTCTGGAACACCAGAGGATCCTTTCCCAGGTCGAGGTCTCCCCCTTCCTCCAGCGACGGCTCGAGGCAGCTTCTCCACGACTTGAGCCTCCAGGAGCCGAGCGCATCCGTGGAGCTCGGCGGTGCCGCAGAGTTATCCATGTTTTGCAGCAGCGAGTCGTAGGAGCCGAACTTGGAGATGCGCTTCAGCACCGGGGAGCGCGCGGGCTCTGTCTTCTCCGAGGCCGTGCCCTTGAGGATGGAGGAAGGGATGGGCACGGGGCTGCCGGCGGCCCCGCTGCTCCCTCTGGGCTCGCCCGCTTCCAGCTTGGCTGGGAGCTCCTCGGCCTCGCGGAAGGTCCTGCAGCGCCGCAGGGTGGAAGCACCAGTCGTTTGGTAAATGGGCAGGGGGGACGCGTCATCGAGGGCCAGCGCTCCCTGCTCGCTGTCCGCCGCCCTTTTCCTCCGCAGCTCCTCTACGTACTCGGAGAGCGCGAAGGAAGAGCTGGGCAGCTTGTCCTGGGGCGCCGCAGGCAGCGGCCGCCTCGTCGCCCCTGGGGACAGCGGGCCAGGAGCCCTGCCCTCGGCGGCCGGAGAGCTCCGGGCTCTCCCCGGCGCGGGAGAACTCGCTCCCCGGCTCTCCCGCGCTCTTTGCTGGCTCTCCAGCTCCTCCCTGTCTGCCGCAGGTTTCCCGTACTCCCGTCTTCTAGCACCAAGCAAAGGACTGGCAGCCTTCACTGCCGCCGCGGCATCGACGCTCCCGACACTTAGCGATGAAGCTGCACGGGCCGTTTCTGGTTCCTTGACATCTCTGTTCAACCTACACAACAAATACCCACGTTAGCTCAAGTTGCACCCTTTCCAGCAACGTCACCGAGCAAGGACGAGGCGAGCACTGAGCAGCCTGCATCTGATCACACTGGCTGCCGCGCTAGTAAGCTCAGCAACACTCCATTTTTTGGTCTTAAAAGCCCTGGTCAAACTGAGGGGGTCAAGGCCAGGGCAGGCAGTGCAGCACGAGCTGCCTCAGCCCTGCCAAGCTGGCGCGCACCTCAGCGCTTGATGGATTGCAGCAATGGGTAAAACCTGCCCGACGGCGAGCGCGCGAGGGGAGCGGCAGCAACTCGGCCAGGGCCTCCAGCAGCCAGTGCTCGGATGTTTTAGCTCGAGGACACCATCCTAGCCAAAGGCCCTGAAGGGCCAGCACGGCTGCGGCTGGACGTTCCCGGGGGGCCGCCCTGCGCTTTAATGGAAAAGCTCCCAGGATCTGAATCCGGAGTGAAACCAGGATTCGAATCTGTCTAGCAACTAAGGAGGAGGAGAGGCAAAAAGAGCGCGCAGGAAGCAAGGTGAGAGTGGGATGGAGCAAGCAGGATGCGGGATGGGCCATCCCACCACCCAGGGCCACCGTGCCCGTGCCGGATCAGAAACGGGCGCAACGCGGAGCTCCTCCGGCGCCGCGAGCCAAGCCCCGCTCTGTAATGCACCGCTCGCGCCACAGCAAATGACATACAACAATAATTAGTGAAGATTACACAGCAATTAACATGATTACAATTATGCTAGTTGAAATAATTTATACAATAAAATCCGCGCATGCATTGCGGCACACGGGCCTTTCCTCGCAGCTCAAAAACATGGCCAAGGCAGCCCCGTTCCAGGCAGAGACAAGAAATTGCCCTGATTTCTGACAGATTTCCGTGTCCCTGTCCAGCTGTCCTTTGCAGGAGAGCACCCAAACTCCCAGAGAAATGTTTGCTTCTCTCAAAATGATGTCTCAGAATAAATGGGGCAGACGCTGCCAGCCATGGTGCAGGATCTGGAGCAGTGCAAGGATGCACAGAAGACGTCTGGGATGCAGCAGGAATTCTGGATGCTGCAGGACAGTGGGATGCAGCAGGAGCACGGGTTCCTGTGCACCCCTCCTGCACCGCAGCCTTGGCTGCTCTGCTGCAGCCAAGAGGTCCCTGCCTGGCACCAGGCAGAGCCAGCGCATGAAGTTCCCCATTTGCTTCCTAATAAGAAAACTGACGGTTTATTCCAACTCAGCGGTGTGTCATATTTATGGAGACTTAGCCTTGCTGCCCAGCGTTTTGTACAAGTATTTAAATAGCAGAGAATTAAAGAAGCCGTTAATCAAATCTCTCATTTCTATGCACTACACCACAGATAATAGCCTGAGATCCTTTTCTGCAGCTTTTGACAGCTGTTTGTTAAGGAAATATCCCATATGTAGCACCGAGAGGCAGCTGCAGGGAAGGCTCATTTGTCATTGCAGGGTGCTGGGGTAGGACGAGGCATGGTAATAAGGAGGAGCGCGGCGCTCGGCTCCGTTATTACCTTCCCGGGCTCATCCTCGGCGTGTTTGCATTTCGCAGAGCCTCCTCTCTAATATTTCCATCCTAGATTAGCTGAAGCCAAATGCAGCTACAGCACTGGGATTTGCAATTTGCTTTCTCATGAGCCTCCAGGCACGGCCAGATTGTCACATTATTTCCAGGGCTGGGTATAAATGTCCTATCAGAATGGTCACAGTCGGTGCAGCAAGTTCTTTTTATTAGTCCCTGAGCTTACATATTTGCCCTTTTATTATGAGCCCAGTGCATTTCAGCTCAAGAATGTGGTAGGAGCCGTAACTTGTGATTCACTGCTGCTCAGTTATGATCAGAGAGAGATTTTTTTGGTCCAGCCCTCCCAAGAGGTACCCAGGGCTGGGGACAAGCCTTTCCCGAGGGGAGGCTCAATGCGATGTGGCACCCCAGGCAGGTGGGAGGCCACAGGGTCCCACTGCCACCTACACATGGTGCCCGGCTGGCAAGGGACAACTCCAAACTGCTCCAGCACCTCCAAGGGGGCAGCTGCTCTTCAGGGAACTAATCCTGGCAGCTGGGCTGCGCGAGCACTTAGGCTGTGCTCGCCTGCTCCCCATGAGCATCACCGTCAAAAACCAGAGTATTTTGTATTGAAGTGCATAAATGGACCGTCGGCAGTGAGAAAGGGAGCATGTGGTGTGTAAACCCTCCAACGGACACACTGTCTCTCTAGGTCAACCCCAGAGAACACATCGAGGGGCGTTTTGCTGCTTGAAGCACAGTTTTGCTGTGCTCCTTTCATCTTTCATCTGCCACCCCACTGATTCCCTTCCTGGGCTTGAGGCTCTGGCTTCAAAAGCCACGGCCTCCCGCCAAGGCCCCGGGCACATCCCGAGATGGGCCAGCCCCAAAGCCAGGACTGGTCTGGGGCTCCTGCACCGACCCACGTTTGTCCCTCCAGAACAAGCACGAAGGAACACGTGATTCCGTTATAGGCAGCTTGGGTTCTTACCTGAGGCTGCGGACACTGCCGGCGCCGCCGGAGCGCGCGGAGACACTGCCGGCCGTGGTGCTGCCCGCCGGGGAGCCCCAGCCCAGCGCCGAGCCCAGCCACGAGCCCACGCTCTCCGCCGGCTCCAGGCTCAGCACCGAGCCCGTGCTGGAGCAGGCGTCCCTGCGGGCAGGACATGCTCCCGTCAGCGCCGGCACGAGAGGGCCCCGCGCTGCCCAGTCCCAGCCCTCGTCCCACCGTCCCTCACCACGCTGCTGCGCCCAGGACCCCTCTGTGCCCTGGTATGCCCTGTGCCCAGGACCCCTCTGTGCCCAGGACCCTGTGCCCGGCAACCCCCTGTGCCCCCAGGACCCCTCTGTGCCCAGGAATCCCCTGTGCCCAGGACTCCTCTGCTCCCAGGACCCCTCTGTGCCCAGGACCCTCCTGTTCCTGGGACCCCCCTGTGTCTGGGACCCCCTGTGCCACATTTAAGTGAAGGGGAAGGGGAGGGCAGCGCTGCTGGGGCAGCAGGGAGAGCACAGCCTGTGCTGTGCCATGTGCAGGGCCGGAGTGCACCCTGTTTGCCCCAGCGCACCCATCACTGTACCCACGGACACTGCGCACCCCAGTCCCTCGGCAAGGACGCTCGCGGCAGCCACAGGCCCATATCCTGCCTCACAGGCACCCAAACTGCAGCGGGCCGGCGCGCACAGGGCTCACTTACATGTCCCTCCTGGAGTAGAGCGACTCGCGGGCCGTTAGCACGCTGCAAGAGAGGAGGGAGAGGCGGGTGTTGCACGTGCCCAGCGGCTCGCAGCCAGCACGCCCACCTTGCACCGGGCGGCTGCAGAGCTGCTCACGTTAAGTGCAACAACTTGCAGGACGGGACCTCAGCGGTGCTCGGGGCACTGGGGCTGCAGGATCCAACCCAGCCCATTGCACGACCAAATACCCCACGGCCGCAGCGCCTTTTGCGTGCGCAGGGGAGCAGGGCCGGGCCCGGCGGCAGCGCCCGCCGCGCGGGCACGCGGGCCGCACGTTACCTGTCCGCGTCGCTCTCGTCGCCGCTGTGCTCCTCCTCGAGGGCGGCCTGCAGGTCCGCGATGCGCCGGATGGAGGTCTCCAGGTCGGCCTGCAGCGCCTGCCGCACGGCCGCCAGCTCGTCCACGCGCGCCTCCTGCGCAGGGGCCGCCGTGAGCCCCCCGCCACGGGGACCCCGCGGCTCCCGCCCTGCCCTGGCTCCATCGTGCACAGGGAGTCACTTGCAACCCACCCCAGTGCAATGTCCCCAGCGTAATGTCCCCTGTGCAATGTCCCCAACGTAATGTCCCCAGTGCAATGTCCCCTGTGCAAATGTCCCCAGCTCCAACCTCCCCCAGCGAGCAAGCAAAGCTTGCACTCGGCTCCATGCTCCCTCCTTGCCCCGTGCAAGCTGGCCACCACCCTTGAAATGTCATTTTACATCTTTTGGGGCCTGGGGGAAGGGAATCTGTCTTAGAGCTTTGCAACCATCACATGGAAGAGAGGAAAAGAGAAATCAGGGAGGGAGAGGAGCGCGGCACAAGCTGCAAATGCAACTTGATGGAAGCTGCCACACATAAAACAGGCATCTCGGCAGTGACAAGGCGAGGGGTGACTGGCGGCGCGGGGGCTGCCGGGTTGTCAGGGCGCATCACGAGGGCCGGGATGCCGGGAAGGCGCCGGGAGGCCGTGAGGGACGCACAGCTTCCATGGTGGCCAGCATGGCAGCACCGCGATGGTGATGATGTCCCTCCTGCAGCCCCTTCTTCTCCCTCCCTTAGAGCAAAGTCCAAGTGTGGGAAGGAACCGTTTCCCTTTGGAACTTTCTCCACACGGGCTGGGAATGGAGCAGGTCCCTGTGCTGTGTTCCATCTCCCTATGGAGCAGCCTCAGGGATGTGGCACAGGGATGCAGAACAGCCCTGGGACCTGGAGCAGGGCATAGGGATGCACAGCAGGACACAGGGATGCGCAGCAGGACACAGGGACGCGGAGCTCAGGGCTGGCCTGAGGACTGCGTGCTGGATCCCTGCACCTGGCTCGCACGGTGCCAAATCTGCTGCCTGGGACCTCTCAGCCAGGGAGCGGAGCAACCACTACATGCAAAGCCCGGACCTCCAAACCCGCTGACAACGGCCTCTGCTGAACTAATCCCTCAGCTCCAGGATACAGTGCATGTTAAGCGTAGTTCACTGGCTGCATTTAATTCCTCTCTGCTCCTCCGCCACTAACCGGCAGCGCGTGGCAGGCGGCGGCCGCGCTCGAGGGCACGCGGGCGCCTCGTGGCACCCGAGCGCTGCGGGGAGCAGCAGAAGGCCCCGGGCACCCCAGCCGCCAAACAGGGACGCGGGAGCTGCAGCCACCCAGAGCGGTGCCCACTGTGTCCCAGCGGGGCCCTGGGCAGCAGCGTCCCCCCTCTGGAACCTGTCACCGCAGGCAAAAGCCTCACCCTGCCCCTTCCTCCTAAACTCAAGCCTAGCACAGCTGCACTACGCAATTTTCTCAAGGAGGGGAATGATTAGAGGAGTTTAATTAAATTGACGGTGCAAAAAATCGCCTTTCTAACATAAGGTGGCACCAAGCACCCCAGGACCCGGCCGCTGCCCCTCAGCAAGCTGCCAGACACCTGTAGCACTTGGTGGTTCAGCCTAGATGTAAATGCAGGAGGCACCTTCCCCTGTTAACACAGCAGCACCTCTCTATTTACCTCTCAGTGATCAACCTGGTTTTGCAACCACCTCCACATTAGGCTTGTAAAACCTGTCTGCTCAATTTCTGTTTCATCTTATTTGGTGAAGTACTTTGTGGGACACCAGTGCGGAGCATCGCGTGCCCGACCCGCTGCCGTCTGCACGCCTGTTTGGGCTCTGCTGTTACAACACAACCTTTGCATGCTCACACCCACCTGAAGCATAATCTGATTAGAGACAACGCAAATTGCACTATTTGAATAAATTAGCATACACCTGCAGCATTCATCAATCATTATTATCTCTAATTAAGTAATTAACTTCAGGCTTCCCAAAAGTTTGAAGTGACGGGATTTCTGCCGCGGGAGCCTCGAGGGACACAAGGTTAGTGCCTGCGTCTGCTCTCGCCAACACCAGCGCTGCTGTAATTGGTGTTTGCACCACAAGTGTTGATGATTTCCTGCGGAATTTACTGCTTTAATGGCAAAACAGCCACCACCTGCCTTGCAAAGGCACCAACGTGGCTTTTCTCTAACAGATTCCCCATCATCCCAGCTCACATCCAAAGCCTAGCTGCTTTTGATGGCAATCGTAGTTACATTTAGCCAAAGCCATCGACTTATAAAGAAAAGAGCAGCTCCAGAAGAGAGCACGGCTGGCGGTGAGGGATGCAGAGACATCAGAGGATTTATTTCCGCCCCGGCGAGAGCCTTTACAGCAGCAGGGGGAGGTGGCACTCCTGCTTAGGGGTATAAACAGCTCCTATTTCTTTTGTCAAGTTCACTGAAACCTTTAAAGCCTGCAAATGAAAAAAAGTTCTAATAAATACTAGACTGTAATATGCTACACGGTGCTGGATTGCATGGTGATAACGTGACTGTAATCATGAAGGATATCTTCTATCATAAGAACCATAAAAAAGGTTATATACACTGTGACTCTCGCCTCAGAAAAATTCCCATGTGCAGAATATTTTAACGCCCACACTTCAGCTTTCAGTAAGGGAAGCTCTCCCTGAAGCTCCGATGCGACGAGGCGAGTCGCAGGGCGCCGTGGGCACTCAAAGCGATCCCGTCTAGGGAGATGAGGGCTGGAAAACTCCGCAGGGTTCCCGCCTGCCCGCTCCCAGCACAGCCCTGCAGCCCGGACCGTGCCCAGCACCCTGGGCACCCAACCGGCACAGTCACATCTGCGGGTCCTGCAGTGTGGCAGCGAGGGCACCTCATCCCAGCCTGGCTTCCCCCTGCCCATCCAGAGCCCGCGCAGTGCCGAGCTCTGCTCCTGCTTTCCCTGGCCCCGTGCAGCGGGCAGCAGCTCCAGCAGCTCCTGCAGCAGCGCAAGCACGAGTGCGCCTGCATGCCTGATGCGATAAGGGACCAGTGCTTGCTTTTAGGCTCCAGAGGGTTTCATCTAACTTGGAAATGCATCTCTCTGCCCTTTCTATAATTCAGTTCTTGCTGGGGCGCGAGGGGAGCAGGCAGCTGGCTCCAGCCTTCCACGCGCCGGGTGTCGGGACAACAGCTCTAGGAGCAAGGCACAGGCGGACATCCAGCTACAGCTCCAAGGAAGATGCCTTGTACATGAGACAGAGGGAAGCAAGACCAAGCGCTACCAGTTCCAACGGAAAACATACATCCCTGGGTGCGATGGCACCAGCCTGGAAAGCGTTCAAAACTCATCTTCTCAGAAAATTCATAAGGCACAGCCATCTGCCCGGCATGCCGCTCTCCCGGCTCCCGTCCCTTCCCTGTGTTTACCCTGCTTTGTGTGAATGTCACAGGGACGAGGAGGCTGCTGCCTCCCCACTGCCCAGGGCCGGGTAGGGAATGAGAGAGGGAGAGGCAAAGGGGCTGCCTGGGGCCTGGCGCGGTGCACTGTCAATCTCCCACAGCAATAAAGGGTTTCCAAGGGCTTCACACTGCTAGGTAAGGGCCCAGACTGTCACACGGACCCAGTACCAATCCTTACGCACAGGTTCCAAGTCTTAGCACCTCAGAAAAGAAGGCTGAACCTCAACCCAAATCCATACGGCGAGTACTGCACGCTGCACTCAGCGCTTCCCAGCAATCCGTACCTTCTCCTGCAAGCCCAGGGCCTCACAACAGTTTATTCAAATAAATAAATAAATAAATGTGAGGTGCAGACCTAGACTTAAGTAATGTTAAGTGAATAATTCATGCAGTATTTATAATTGATGTGAGATTTAACAGGAGCTGAGCTGTAAGTGGCTTTCTATTAACTATTTATGCTCTCAGGCAGCCACTCGACAAGCGCAGCCGGGCTCGGAGATCACAGCTCTCCTGCGATATTTTATTTAACGTATTAAGAGTCCACAGGGCCTGGGGAACAGCTCTGCTTGCCGGAGCCGCCGCCGCCTCGCAGGGCACCCATGGAGCACCGGGAACCACGGGAAACGCCGGGAATGCCGCGGGCGGCCGCGCTTGCTATGGGGACACCCCTTTCCTCAGCTTCCCCCTGCCCCTGGCTGCAGCGCCTGGCGGATAAGTCCAAATATCTGCAAGTCTGGCTAAACGCAAGGGCCCTTTAGCATTTTTTCTTGGAGCTTGTCTTTTTATGGGCTTGTTCCAAGGAGGCATCTCTAAAATCCCTTTCAGATTTCTTGGAAAACATCAATTGTGAGAACAGGAGCATGATAAGCAGACCAAGTACCTCACTAACTCTGTGATTTACATTTCTATATGAAACATTCAAAAAGCTTCTAAAAATATATGCGCAAACACAAAAAAGGCGGTTAAAAGAATCCATCCACATCCTCGCAGACAGCACATCTGTGTTTCAAAACATTGCACTTCTAACAAAGCTGCAGTAAATACACAGCTTTGGGAGCAGCCGCAGCAGCGCTGCGCCCGCGGTGCCAGTGGGAACGCCGCGGGAGCCGGGCCCCCTCCCGGCGCCACCGGGAGCAGCTGGGGCTCGCCAAGGAGAGCTGCTGCTTTTGAAATCCTGGCTTTTTGGGGAGGTGTCTGGTGCAGTGAGCGCGGCGAGGGCAGCGCAGGCACGCGCCGTGCTCAGGGACCAGCAAGTCATTACCGCTAACACACCGCGCGCACGCTAGCAAGGCTGGCAGCCTCGAGGGAAAATAAAGGGTGAAGTCTACTTGTTTGGTAAATAAAAAATTATTAATAAAATAACTGCTTCTTGCATGGCCGTAATCTTTCAATTACTGCTTGGAAGCAGCACTTCCCTTCCGTTTACTAAAATAAACACGCTGTGGAAAGAAGCACGCGGAGATGCAGCACAACGAGAGCGGAGCTATTTTTGCCTGGCGGGATGCGCCTGGGCCGGGTGCCCATAACGCAGGGCAGCTGCTTAGGCACTTCTTGGGGTTCGTTAGAGCCAAGAAATAAAAGCCCCAGGTGAGATAGGGGAGCGTGGATGTGGAGCACCCCCTGTCCCATGGCGGGGTCCAGAGGGACATCACCCATGGCCACTGCAGGGGGGAGCGCGGGGACCCAGGGTGGCAGCAGCCCCTTACCAGCTCCATGCGCCGGCGGCTGGACTCCAGCTCCCTCTGGACCAGCTCGTTCATGTCGGCCTTCATCTCCTCCATCCTCATCTGGTAGTACCTGGTGTTCTCCTTCTGCCGCGCCTCCGACTCGGCCGCCTTCTCCAGCTCCTCGCCCATCTTGATGATGCTGTCCCGCAGGCGCAGCACCAGCACCTGGGAGCAGAGCGGGGATGGCAACGGGAGCACCGTGCCTGCTCCTGGCTCGGCCTTACGGAGCGCACGGAGCGCATCCGCTGCCCGAGCCCAGCCTGGCCCGCTGCTGGCACTAAGAGCTAGTTAAACCATGCAAAATCCATGCAAAAAGCATGCAAAAATAACAACCAGGAAGCAGCAACACATGGGGACCCTCCACCCGCACCGCGTGCCGCGGTACCTCGAAGCGCTTGATCTGCACGCTCTGGAACTCCAGGCGGTTCTGCAGGTCGCAGACTCGGGCCTCCTGGCGCCCCACGAGCGCCCGCTCCACTGTGGCGCGTCCCAGCTGTGCCAGCCTGGCCTCTGCCGCCTGCAGCTGTGACAGAGCCGGCCGTGAGACCTGCCAGCGCCTTCCCAGCCCCTTCGCCCCGGGGTACCGCGGTGCCGGGGGCACCGGGGGCCTCCTATGGCCACACGGGTCCCACTGCAGTGACAGGGCTTCCCACATCCCCGGGCAAAAACAGGGCGAAGGCACAAGACCTGCCAGACCTAGGGGAAAGCCAGAGGCTTCCCAAAGCATTCATCTGTGCTAAGGCTGTGCAATAAATGCATGACACTAAGGTGTGCTTTTTAAGAAAAACATTCCTGGGAGCTGAGAGCAGTTTGTCTCTCTCACATTTCTCAGCCAAGCCTCTTAGGCTGGTACACACATGCAGACCCATCTGTGGTCAAGTCTTTCCTTTCACCCTTACCAGGACCTCCAAAATCAACCGCCTTGTCCTCCATCCCAGCACCAGCCAGGCTCCGCACTGATATTTGACCTTGCTTGATGGGAATCTGTTGTCTTTTATCTGGCCTATCTCTAAAGCAGCATCCATCCTGCACGGCGTGGGCACGTCCCCCTCCTGATCCCCGGGCAGCTTAGCCACGCTCCAGTAAAGCACTTAAGTTAATGGGATTACTCATGTGTTCAAAATTAAATGCACGCGCTGCAGGACCCCGCTGCGGCTGCACCGGCGAGCAAGAGCAGCGCTGGAGCCGGAGCGAGGCGGCGCCGCCAGGACTCACTTTCTCCTGGAGACTCTGTTTTTCTTTCTTTGCTTCCTCCACCTGCGTCTGCAGCTCCCGGATCTGGGCGATATCTGCTGCAGACTGAGGAAACGGAAATGTCAGCAGTGGAAGCAAAGCCAAGAACTTGGAGCAAATGCCACAGAGAAGGGTAATTTTGAAGGCTTGCTTGTGCCTAATTCTAGGCAGGGGGTGGCACTTCCCACACACCTATATCACAAGCTGACTGAAACAGCTTATTTCTACAGCCTGAATGCAGCTCTCCTGGCTTTGGAAACCAGTATTTATAGATTAGGGCAGAAAGTGTCTTGTGAAGGTCATTTCTGCCCTGAAGGTCATGCCAGATTCATATTCCAGGTCCATAAGACCTTGCAGTGGGGACCAGGGTTTGGGAGCCTCAGAGTCCCTCATCTCTGCTCCCCATCTCCAGAGAGGGCCCGGCCACGTGGGACTGTGTAGGGAGTCGCAGGGCTGCCCATCAGCTCTTCCTGAGCAACACTTGAGAAAATAGCAAGAGAAAGAGCTGGAAAGAATCCAGGAGGGATGCTATAGGATTTCCTATAGGATGCGATAGGACGGAAAATAATCAAGGTATCTCCTGAAGGAAACGTCAAACCCCAGGAGTGGATGTAGACAACATGGGAGAGATCCTCTCCTCCCAGCAAGGTATCTGTTTTGTGGGGTGGGACCTGCTAGGGACCCTCAAGGCTCCATGGGTTTTCCAAGATCCCCCTTAGGCAGGGAAGCAGCAGAGGCTGCAGGGTGCCGGGTCCTACCTGGGCGATGAGAGCCTTGTGCTTTCCCATGAGCTCGTTGAGATCCTCCTGGTCCTCGTCGAGGCGTCTCAGCAGGTCTGCCCGCTCGTGCTGCAGCTGGTAGAGCTGCTCCTCGAGCTGCCGCGGACAACCGGGGCCACCGTCAGGGGTGGCACCGCCGGGCGCCCGGGACCCTCTGTGCGGGCTCCGAGCCCCACCTGGGAATTCTCTGCTTCTACACCCTTTGCACCATGCATCATTGCAACCAGGGAGAGGCAGCAGAGCCGGGGCGCTGGCCATCGCGGCTCTGCTGGCATCTGTGAGGGCACACTGGCAGCAATGCTCTCCCTGCACTAAGGCACCCAGGACGGGGCTCTACGTGATTTAATGTGCCTCTAGGCCAAAAAATACTAGGCAGCATCTCCCACCACATTCTTTAAGCTAAATCTGTTGATTACAGTGATCAACCCCGGGCTGCCCCCACGGGCTGCGGCTCTGCCACATACCAGGTTCTTGTTTCGGCTGAGGGTCTCCAGCTCCGTGTGCAGGTTCTCTAGCTCCAGGGCCATGGTCTTCTGAGCTGCCTGCGCCTCCGCACACCTCGCTTCGCTCTCTTCCCGCTGCAAAAAATGGAGGGAGATGGGAATTACCAGAGTGCTTGGCCTCGGCAGCACCGCATGCCGATTCCGCCACCCCTCTTGTCGCACGGCATCATCTGTCCATATTTCCCTCCCAGGGCATCTTCTGCAGGCAGCGCACTAGGAAACCATCGGGTTTTGCAGGCTGCTCCTGTCCTACAAGCAAAAGTTCTCCCTTCCCATGGCCAGGGCCAGAACAAGGACACGCACAGGGCTGTCTCGGGATCTGGCACTGCTTGGCCACGCGAGGCTCCCGGTGGGAAGCACCGTCCTACCGAGCACCAGGGTTCACACCTCAGACTGCAGATCCTCTCCCTGCCTTGGCACTGCCATGATGAGGTAGAGCTGGGATCATTAATTTGCAAAATTAGCTGCATTACATGTAATTCCTGATTAGAGCAATTCGTGATTCAGAGTTTGCAAATGGGCTTTTCATGTAGCACAAATTGCATTCCCAAATACACATCAAACATCACATTTATAAATGCTAATTTGCTCTTTGTTTTTATAGCCCAGCCATTAAAACTACAAAGATGTTAAGTGGGCTACAACACCTGGAGGACACAGCGTCACCCCAAGGATGTCACTCAGGCCGTGCCGGCAGGCACAGTCCCTGCCCTAGCAGCAAGGCCCAGTCATTGCCTCGCTGGCTCGCGATTCTTCCTTTTCCTTAAGGAAACAAAACTAAACCCCTCCATTTGCTCCTTATTCCCCACTCCCTACTTGTCCTGACCCATCCCAGCTTGTCCTTCTCAAAACCTGCAAATCTGTTATTTAAAATTACAATCCTGTGTCCAAACCCAGCCCGCTTGGATGAATTATCTAGTCAATCTATTCATGTATCTGCAGAGCCTCCTCTATAGTGACACACGTGTCCTGCTTTCTTCCGCAAGCTGAAAAATAGCCTTCAGATTTTGCATAAAGCTCAGGAGCAACTACCAAAATTGCCCAAGCGATAGCTTGGGGGAGATGCTAAAGGTCACAGATTTCCAATCTGCATCATTTCTGCCAATACAAAAGGAGTCTGCAGGGCAACAACCGAGCCCTTCCCGGCTTTCCCTTCCAAAGGCATCTGTTTTCCAAGGAGCCGCATTCCCATTGCACACCCACAGCCATGCATGCCCCAGGGCATTCCGCATGCAGCCTTGGTGCCCGTGCTGCTGCGCTCCTCACCCCAGCAAACAGGGACACCCAAGAGGGTGCCACGTGTCACCAAACAACAGGGGACACGGGAGCCACGTGCTGGGCACGACACAAGCCCTGCACTGCCAGGTAGTTTAACACAGACACAAGTCTATCTGCAGCGCCTCTCATTAAATGCCAGCTTCCCTTTCACGTTACGTAATGGAATTTTCCCACTTGGGAAGAATAAATTGAAATTCCCACCCCAAAAAATGCATAATGTATGAACTGATGAACAACATTAGTTTGCCGTGCTACACCATCTGTTAAATACCTGTGCAGAACGGATGCTTCAGACTTATTAAGAAACAATGCGACACTTCAAGACCATATGGATTTTGATTAACAAAAATGTAACATTTTAGCAAAGTTTTTTTTCTTGCAGTGATTTGTGGGCTGCTGTGAGCAAGTATTGGATTCGGGGAAGCGCATCGTAAAGGCCAATAGAAATCATTGCCATTTAAGCAATGGCATAATCGTGAGGCTCTTCCATTGCACAGAGTCCCAGGGCTGGCAGCATAAGCAAGACTCAGTATTCCCAATATCAAGGCTTTTCTCCGCTCTTCCCAAAAGCGCTGGGCAGATGGGTAGCAATGAGCGAATGCAGAAGCTCCTCACACAAGCCCCGCTCTGCGAGGACCCGTGTGTATTTGAGCACTGGAGCAAGACGTGGCCAGAGCAGCGACCTTTTGCATTGCCCTTTGCTTGCAAGCAGAGCCCTGCGCCTGCTCCATGGATGTGAGCCAGGGTGCCCACCCAGAGACTCACCACGGGGCTGCTCAGCAGCAGGAGCCCCCAAGGAGCATCATCCTGGCTCTGGCACTTGCTGGTTTCAGATGGTTCCCCAGAAAGAGCCTGGCTTTACTCCCCGCTGCTCAGGGTTATCTCCACCCCAAGAGCCACCAGGGCTGATGCAGGCCATGAATTTGTGCCTACTTGGTTTTGTTTTCCTGTTTTTTTCCCATCATTAGAGTTAAGGGGATATTAAAGGCCTGGCGAGCGCCAGCAGCAGCGCAGACTTCTGCATGCTTGCTCCTTCCTTCAAACGGGCACGTGGCAGGGTGCCCTTGGCAGCGGCACCTCCCTGCTCCGCACACAGCTCTGGGCCGGCCTCCCCTTCGCGCTCTGCGCCGCAGCTGCGCTCCAGATGTTACTGGTGCCGGACTATTATCCCGATTACACCCGCATTGCCTCGGCCTGGTGCCTCCGGACCGTCTGCCTTCCCGGGGCAGAAACAGCCTCGTGGAGCTGCCCGGGGGCGGCCCGGCCGCAGCCCCGGCTCGTCCGCGACACGCGGCACGCGCGGTGCTCCGCGCTGCTCCGGCCCGGCAGCGCCCGCCGCGCTCGCACCATTTCTATGACAACGCGCCTGAAAGCAGCGCCGCTCCTCCTGGCGGGTAGGAAGGCAGTGCACGCGCCGAGCAGATCAACGGGGGCTACGTGGGAAAAGGAAAGAATACTTCTCCGCTGTCGTCTTAATTAAGCAGCAGTAGTTCTTTCAAGAAAACCCTCGTCAGCACAAGAGGCGCTTTGCAGCCCTGGCCAGAGGAGCAACGCTCACAGGGAGGCTGGAAGCCGCCACTCACATCACATCTGCGGCCTCCCCTCGCTCGAGGGCGATGAGGGTCGGGCCTCCTCGCTGCATGGGCACCGCTGCTCCTCACGAGGGTTATGTACAGCATAAAGCACCATTAGCCTCTACTGCGCACAAGCAAAGGCGGCTGCGGCAGGGCTGAGGCCAGGGAATTCTCCACAGTTTTGCACTGTGGATTTGCTGGACGCTGTCGGGAGCACCTTGCTCAGGGCACCCATTCCTCCAGTCCCTCAGTCAGCGCTTGGGAGCCCTCAGAGAGCCGCGGCCAGGCTGGGGCGCAGCAGGGCGCCCAGGTGCCAGTGCCCTACCTGCTTGCGGGCTCTCTGCAGCTCCTCGGTGCCAGCCGCGGCGCCGGCGCCGGCCGCCAGCAGCAGCTGCACGTCCGCCAGCAGCGCGCGCGTCCGGCGCAGGTCCCGCCGCAGCCGCTTCTCCACGTCGAAGTCCCGGTGGCCAATCTGAGGAGGGGAGAGCAGCGTGAGCACCGAGGGCACGGGTGATGGGGCTGGGGCACTGTGCATGGGCACGGGGCTGGTGCCGGCCTCGCTCAGCCCCCTCGCAGAGCCCCTGGGCCACGCACGGGACCCGGGCTGCAGGGCTCAGCACAGGGCTGGCAGCCACAGTCCCTGTCCTGGGCATGCTGAGGGGAAATTACAACCTCCCAGCACGTTGTCAGGGCATGGAAGGGAGAGAAAAACCGCCACAGCTTACTGGGGGAAATCACAGGGTGGGAAAACACAGCCAGGGCACGAGGAAATGAGCCCGAAGGAACAAAAATGCAGAGCAGTGATCAAAAAGGCTTAATTAGGAATAATCTGCACATCTCCCAGGCAAAGCACCTGGAGGCTCCGGGTGGGCGCTCGGGCCCGGCTGGGAGGCAAGGGCTGCTCCTCGCTGCATCTCCAGCCCAGCCTGCAGCAGCAGCACCAAGGCCCGCAGCGGGGCCGGGCACTGCAGCGCCGGGAGCCTTTACACAGCAAGGTGGGAAGCACACGAAGGAAAACAGAACTCGGCGCTACCCCCTCAGACTGCGAGCAACCATGGTTACAGGGCTGAGAGAGCTAGAAAGCCACCAAATAAACAGGGACGGCGTTCCAGTGCTTGATCTCAAACTAATTGAAGCGTGAGAACATTCTCCACTTAGCCCCATTTCCGCAGCTCTTCTCATCTCAAACCTGTTCTCCTATTTTCTGTTCCCTGGCAAAAATCTATCACGTACATTTGCCCCTGCAACCTGTTTCAGAGCCTGCTGGCATCTGCTGCAAGCTGGAATGGTTAGCATCTCCTTTTCCTCAATTAATTTTCTGAATTTGAGGCTTTTTTTTTTTTCCTTTTTTAATGAGCTGGTCTGAGCATCCTGTCCACGGTAAAGCAGGCTCTGTTGATACCCGCACTCCAGCGGAGCAGGTTTGCTTTCCTCCCGCGCTCCATCCCAGCCGTTTCCGCACGGTTTTCAGCACAGCTCGGCGCTTGCTGCAGCAGAGCGGGTGTCCTTGCCCCTTGCTGCAGCACTGCAGCCCGCTGCTCTCCGGGCTGCACCGCAGAGCCCCGCGGCAAGAGGCGCCTCTCAGAGCCCCAGCCCCGCTGGGCAGCTCGCTCTCCTCCCCGTCCCCCTGCCCCGAGGAGCCCGCGCTCTGCGGAGGCGGCGGCAGCTCCTCAGCACGGGCTGCCTCTCCCGGGGAGCTGCTAGCGCAGCCTCCCTCCTCCTCCTCCTCCTCCTGCTTCCGCTCATCCGTCTTCGTTTGCCTGCTCTACCAAACACAAGGAACGCGCCGCGCTGAAAAGCAGTAATAATAATATCCTGCTTTTATACAGCAAGATTTATTTTGACAGTTCCCAAAACATTTCATAAGCTCTGAACCAATGGGACTTTATGGATTTGCCTCATTAGGCCATTTCGTGTCTACCTGAAATATGCCCAGCATCCCAGCACTGCAAAGCTCCCAAATTCCTTGGTTTTAATGAACTCACACCATCACCAGACCTGGCAAAACCCAGGCAAGTTAATTACTGCCCCTCCACATAACGAGCTCCTCCTCTCCTGCACGCGCAGCCTGAATTGCAACGCAGCAGAGGCAGTTTGGAGGCATCGGCCAGGGAAGAGCCCCACGAAGGTGCACGGTGGGCTGCGGGAGCCGCCTCCCAGCCCGCTGCTGAGCGATGCCCCATCTGATAAACGCTCCTCAGTGAAGCTGCATTCAGTCCCTCGCCTTCTAATCTAACACAGAGCAGCTGTGCGCGCCCTCCCTATTACAGGCACTTCAATCACTGCCATACACACATTAAAGAGTGAAAAGGATTTGTTCAACAAATGTGCCGGGGACAAAATTCCACGGCAAATAGCAGGGCCTGATAAATGGCTTTTCTGGGCAGATGGTACTGCTCCAGCGTTAGCTGTGCTTAGCTTCACCCTCTAAGGAAAGGAAGAAAGAAAAGAAGAGCGGACACCTCTCTGACCATCAGCTCCCGGACACTGGGAATAGAACGGGGGATGTGACCCGGGATGTCCTGCGTTGTCCCGCAGGATGACCAGCGTGTCGCGCTGCCTTTCCCACGGGCAGCATTGCGAGCAGCGCGGCAGGGAGCAGCTTTGCTCCCGGAGCTAGCGGGGAGCAGGAGCAGCGAGCGCGTGTGCTGAGCGCGTCCCGGCGCTGCAGGGATGCGTGCGTGGGCTCCAGCCTCTTACCTGCTCACACAGGGTGCCAATGAGCCCTTCCAGATCCTGTTTCTCATGCAATACCATCTGCTTCTCCTCGTACTCCTGCTCCAACTGCATCTCCAGCTGACGGAGCTGCGAACGGGAGACAAGCACGGATAAGGTGGGAGCGCAGCTGCGCTGTTTGTGGCCACCAATCTCCCCAAAACCTTGTTGAAAGGGTAATTTCTGTTCATTGCCATTGAAATGGGGCCCTGGTCACCAGGAGTAGGTCCCCTTGGCCTGGTTCTTGCCTTAGGAATGTGGCACCCAGGACAACTAAGTGGTTGAGGACCCCTCTGCCCATCTCCCTGGAGAACAAGGACCGACACCTGCCCAAAACCTGGGATTCTGCAGTACCCAGAGCAAGGAGAGCAGCGGCCACCAGCAACTGAGTGCTGGGAGAGGAGAGATTAAAGCGAGAGGTTTTTCTCCTTCCAACACAGAGGAAGTCGTGCTTCCCAAAGCAAGCACTGTTCTAGGGGTCTGTGTCCTGGTCCCGTGGACCTGCCTCTGCCCAGTCGCCATCCCGCTCGGGCGCATCCCTACCCGCCGCTGGCAGGACTGCCGCACGTCCTCCAGCTCCTCATCCTTGTCTTCCAGCTCCTTCTGGTGAATCTGCTTGGTCCGCTCGATCTCCAGCTCGAGCCGCTGGTGGAGCTGGAAGAGCCCAGGAGCAGCGGGTCGGCGGGGCCCAGCGCAGCAGGCAGGGGGGCTCGTGGTGGGGCCGCGGCGCCGCTACCTGCTCCAGGTGCTCCACGGCGGCCGTCTGCCGCGCCAGCTCCTTCTGCTGCTCGCCGGCGCTGGCCTCCAGGTCCCAGAGCTGCTTGCGGAGGGCGGGCACGGCGCGGGCGTCGCGGGCGCTGGGCGCGCTCAGCTCCTCCACGCGGCCGGCGAGCTGGGCCGCGCGCTGCGCCAGCCCACGGGCCTCCGCCTCCTTCTGCTGCTCGGGAAGGACCAAGCAGGTCCCCATTGCTGCCCTCCTCCCACTTCGCCCCCTTCTTCCCTCCTGCGGCACCCGCTGCCCCCTCCTTCCTTCCCTGCCCTGCATTAAGGAGTGATGTGTTTGGGGTGTCCTGCTCGCCACTACGACCCGCCTGTGCAGATACTGGACCCACATCCCATGGGATCTGCACTGGGGGCAGCTTTGCACAAGAGGAGTGCAGGGGACTTGAGAAATCAGGGAGCACCTAGGAGGCTAAAGTGGAGTGACTGGGGCTCTGCTTGCAAAATGCCACTGCGTTTCCTTCTAGAAGAGAATGCTGCTATTTAAACACACCAGGCACATCCCAGGGCTGCACTAAAAGAAATTAGAATCAAGCTGCCTGGTTTGTAACTGATTGTCCCTGATGAAAGCGCCAAGATAACGGCTTTGTCCTCAGGGCTGCTCGGAGGCTGCCGGGCGCGCAGCGGAGCGCCGCGTTTCCCTCTCACCTCCAAGCTCTGCTGGAGTTTGGCCATTTCCCATCGGATGCTGCTGTTCTCCTGCGTCACCTTTTCTCGGAGGCTCTTCTCGAAGGCAGACTCCCCCAGGGCCTGGGCCAGCTGCAAGTCAAACCTGCACGGGGGGAGGACCCCTCACCCTGCTGCCGAGCGCACGGAGCAGGCGAGGGCACCGGGATAGGGACAAGGAGCTTCCTCTGCACCCGGTTTGCAGGGGCCTTCCCAGGGCAGCCCGGCCGTGAGCCCCAGGGAGCGGGTGACACGGGCAGGGAGGGCAGCACGTCTTACTTCTTCTGCTTCTTCTCCAGCTCGTGGCTGCGGCTCTGCTGGCTCTCGGCGAGCAGCCGCGCGTCCTGCAGCTCGCAGGCCAGCCGCCTGCACTTCCTGCGCGCGTGCTGCGCCGCCTTCTTGGCGGCCTCGTAGGCGGCACGCACCTCGCCGAGCTGCGGGGACAGGCGCCCGTGAGCGGCCCGGCCAGCCCGCCGCGACGGGCTCCTGCTCGAGGACCTGCCGCCGAGCAGGCACCGACCCGCGCGCCCCAACACCCACCACATCTCCCCTGCGCCCCCCGACTGGCCCCTGCCCTCCCCGGGGGAGACCAGAGCGTCTCCTCCCCTCGCTGCATGAACAGATAGCCCAGGCTGACCAAGGGGCAGGTATTTCCCAAGGACCTGCAGCACACAGAAGTGCTGAGCTCCCACAAGCCACGGAGCTGCCATGCTGAGAAATGACTTTAAATAAGCAAAATCGGTAATGAAGCCTGTAATTCCACACTAACTACGTGGAAGCAAATGGGCTGTGTTGCATTACCTGAGCTCCTAAAAACAGGCTGCTTTTCTATCACTTGTTAATGTACCATGAACAGCACGCCTTCCTTTACTGTGTCCTTCGGGCCACCAGCTTTGGGCCCAGTGTCTCCCACAGGAGCAGCTCCTGCCCCACTCACCTTCTGCTCCAGCTCCGACCTGGAGCCCTGCTCGGCCTCCAGCCGCTCGTCCAGCTGCGCCAGCCGCTTGCGCAGGAAGCCGATCTCGGTCTGTGCGCACTCGAAGCGCACTTGCCACTCGTCCCCTGGGAAGGCAGGAGCACGTTGGCTCCGACGGCCACTGGCCTGCTGCATTTCCGCTGCATTCCCGCTGCATCCCTTCCCATGGTGCTCCCCACCCCAGGCAGTGCTGGAGGAGCAAAACCTTCCTCCTCATCCCCTTAGCAGCCTCCTCATCTTGTTAGCGCTCAGCATGGGTTTAAGAACCCTGCACATGCCCCTACCTCCACCGGAGCCGCTCAGCTTCATCTCGCGCAGCTGGACCAGCTGCTGGGCTTCTTCCAGCTGCTTCTCCACTGACTCCAGTTTCTTCTGCACTTGCTCGTGTTTGCTCTGGCAATAAAAGCAAGGAGGAAGGAAGCAGCGGCCCAGGGCACTGGCGCTCGCGGGGCGCGCGGCATCGCGCTCCCTACCTGCAGCTCCTGCAGCTGGCGCGCGGCCCGCAGCCGCTCGGCCCGCTCCCCGTCCAGCGCCTGGCACGCGGCGTCGCCCTTGTAGCGCTCGTCCGCCAGCTCCGCGGTCAGGTCGATGATCTGCGTGCGGAGGCGGTGCCGCAGGTGAGGCCGGGCTGAGGCCCCGGGGCTCCCTGCGATCAATGTCTGCGCGCGCCGCGTGCCACGGCACCGGCACAGGGACCCTGCGGCCCCCGGCGGCCGCGTGCACCCGCGCAGCCCGCACCGCACAGCCCGCCGCGTGCTGCAATCAGGGCTGGCGAGGCCCCCACGCGCCTCTGGCTGATTAGCATGAAATTTCATTTCAAACAAAAAGCAAATGGATGGAGAAGTGAATTATTAATACAAGAATTAATTGCACTTTTTGCAAGGTGGCTGAGATCCCTTGAACCAGGCTGAGTTGGTCCATACCCATGAGGGGTGGCAGAGGGAGTAGGGCCAGCATCTTGGAACCAGCCCTTACACCTATGAAACACCCAGAAAAACAGCCCCAAGAGGGAAGCATGCAGCCCTGAAATGGTTCTTCTCCTGCTTCTGATGCCACCTGCCCAGCTCGGCTGCTCCTGCTGGGATCAGAGCTGGACTCCGAGCTGGAGCCTCACATGCCAGGGTGCTCAGAGCAAGCTCAGGGTTTCACCTGCTGCTGCTAAACGATCCCCTCTCCTCCCTTTCCTCCCTGGCATCATGCATGAGCCAAGGCACCCACAGAGACCCTAGACACACAAAGTGCTGCACGAGCCCCGGGGTCCTTTCTGAGGAGCAGCTGGATGGCAGCGCCAGCTCCTCCCGAGACGGAGCCCCCCTCGCTGCCACTTCACTGTCACCGCTCGCGCGGGTCACACACGGCACCCGGGGAAAGGCCGGCTGCCTTCACTGCCGCTCTCTCCTCATTACTGGCACTCGTTCCATCAAACCAAGCCACGTGGGGGTCTGCGGAGGTCGCCAAGATTGCAGCGTGGAGAGTGTAATGAGAGTGTGTGATGCATTCGTATCTAACTTCCTATTCTCATTAGAGTCTTTGTCAGGAGAGGCGGCTGCATGGTGCTGCAATGCCTCAGCACCGCGGTGAGCCGGGGCAGGGCCGGCCCCGCTCCCTCCTGCGGCGCCCAGAGCACACGGGCTGGGATGCGGCCGGAGCATGGGATTTGGATTGGGGCTGCACACGGGACGCAGGCGGGTGCATGGAGTGCCAAAGCCCCCAAGGATTCCTGGGGACAAACAAGGTTATCTCTGGGGATGTCACCCCGTTTCCCATGCCAGGACCCCTCTCGGGTGCCCCACAGGGACACTGGTCCCAACGCACAGACTCAGCTCCCGCAGAAGCAGCCTCGGAACACAGGGGTCCTGCTGGCAGCCCGGCCGCCTGGGGCTCCCTCCTGCTCCGCACTGCCCTGTGCAACCACACGCTGAGCGCGAGCTCTCCTCGGGCTTGGGCTGCAGGGCCAGGGCACGAAAGGCCTTAGAAAGAAACAACCGCCACGCAGCTCCAGCAGCGACAGGCAGCAAACGGTGATTGCACCCCGAGACACAGGGCAGAGAGCGGCAGGGAGCTGCCGGCTTCCCACACGGGCACAGCTCACACCCGCGACCTGAGAAAATTAATCACCGGGTAAGGACCCTTCTCCGGTGAGGAAAAACAAGCGGCAGCTGGCGGGGGAGCACTGACGCACGTGCAGGGGCCGCGCGGCCGCCCGCTCCACGCTCGCTGCTCTGCCGAGGACGGGCCGTGCTGCAGGGCAGCCCCGTGGGCACACACAGCCCTTCCTGCACCCGGCACAGCCGCCGGGTCCCACTGGAGTCCTTCATCGCCGTCCTTAGCCATCCTCCCGGGGCAGCTCCCTGTCCTCACCTTGCTCTCCAGCTTTTCCGCGTTCTGCCTGAGCTCACTGCACGACTGCTCTGATTTCTCCAGCTTTCTTCTTAGCGCTGCCAGCTCCTCCTGGGCAAAATTGCAAGAAAAAGATAAAGATTTTGAGGGCTCCAATATCCTCGGTTTATTTATGAATACATTGTTTTCTGTTAAAAGTAACTGGGAGAGACATAACTGCCTTATTAAAAAAATTTACCAGGCAGATTTGAAGACCTCTCACCACAAATTGCTAGGACTCTAACTCCTGACAAGAATTTCGTTGGAGGGAATGTCAGCTTTGGTGTATGTACAGAGCACCGAGAGAGAAGCAAGCCTCAGAAGCTGGAGATGAGCATCCAAGCGTCTGAACTTTGCTCATCAAGTGCTCCTCGCGAGGCTGGTGGGCTATGAGAGAGCGGCGGCGCAGGCACGTGGGCTCTGTGATTTCCTTCAGCAGCCTCACTGCAAAGGCTGCTGCAAAGAGAGCGCCTGGCTGCAGGGCTGGCCTGCTTTGATGTCCAGCAGCGAGCACAAGCAGAGTGTGCAGGGAGGTGATTAAAGCAGAGGCCAAGAGGTGGGGAGCCAAGGCAGTTCTGGAGAGGGAAACGCATGCTTGGCCGGCTTTCACTTTGTCTGAACCAGGCTGAAAACATCTTGTTAAAACTTCACTAAAGCAAGAGGAGGAGCAAGAAAGCCAGGAAAGATAGACCAGGAATTTGGCAAGGGTCACACGCTGCGAGAAAGGTTGAGAGGTGGCTTTCCACCCACTAAAGAGTCTCCCATCGCCAATTTCAGCCCTGGAATGCCCTGATGACATTCCAGAGCAGAGTCCCTTATGTCAAGGATGGACTTGGCTTGCTCATCCCGTCCGTCATCCCAAAGACCCACGTGGGGACAGCCACAAGGGGCTCGGTGTCCGGGACCCAAGGGACTGGTGAGTCGGGAGGGCACCAGGACAGCCACGTCCCTGGAATGCAGCTGGACTACGGGACACCTGCAACCGCCCCTCCAGGGAAGGAGATGTTGTTTCTCCCTTTGCATCTCTACAGGACATCTTAATCAGGGCAAAAAAAATGCAGTGCTAAGAATATAGAGACTTCTGGACAGCCAGCATAACCTTTCCCTTGGTAGAAGGTACTTTCAACTTGACTAGTCTACTAAGCAGGGCCCCAAAAGCATCCAACTCCATCCCACCCCAGCCCATCGCTCCCCTCGGTACGTACCTCTTTGGCACGGAGCTGCTCTTCGGCCACGTGGATGCTGAGCAAGGGCCGCACACGGCTCAGCAGCTGCCACCAGGGCCAGTGCCGCACCGCCTGGTAGACTGCCAGGTTCTTCTGGATGCACCGAACGGCGAGGCACTGAATCTGCAAGGAGAGGCAGCTCGCAGGGGCGGCAGCCGCAGCCTCGGCCCGCGCCGGGGAAGGGCCAGCCTGGGTGCTCAGCTGCTACCGCCGGGAAGGGCCGTGCTGGAGCCGGCAGCAAGCGGAGCGAGCGGCATCGCAAGGGACAAGCTGCACGACACGCTGCGGCCACCAGCAGCTCATGGGTCAGGGTCACCTCCCTGCTCCGCGCGGTGCATGGGGCTCTGCGCTGCCATTCAGAGGCTACAACAAGCACTGGGAATTCGTGACCCGAGGGACAGATACCTTCAGCTTCTTGAACTTCTGCCGGCTGAGGAAGCCCTTGCAAGCTGCCTGCAGGAGGACCACTTTCGGGGAGATCAGCTTGTTGCGCTGCTTCTCCAGCCTGGAGATGACACCTGGCTTCAGGAAAACCTAGCAGCAAGCAGAGGCAGTTAGTGACCCTCAAAGAGGGGCTGTCGCCAGCATCTGTCCAGCCAAGACACCAAAGCCACCACCAGTGTGTCCCCAGCCCGCCCCAATGCCCTGAGCCACCAGCACAGAGCCAAACACAGCCCTGCAGAGGTGCCAGCAGCCCTGTCCCCCCTGGGTTCATGAGGACTTCAGTGCTAAACACCTCCCGTCTTTTCACTGTGCTCACAGTGGCCCTGCCTCTTCTCTCCCCTTCCCTTTTGACTTAAGCATCAACCATTTACAAGAAGTTGGACATCCTTGAAACATCTTCCATGGGCCAGTGCGTATCTCCTCCCCTCTGCACAGCGCACGCCGCTCCCTGTGCCTGCAAAGGCCTTTCCAGCAGCGTGCACACGCGCACACCCCAGGTAACAGCAACGGAAAATGCAGGCTGGTTTACAATGGGAAGAACAAAATTAACCACACCATTTTCTCCAGCTGAACTTGCCATAGAGATGCCATAAACAACAGAGATTGCTAATGCCGGTGAATTTAGCCCACTATCGATCTTTGCGAATGTAAGATGTGTCTCGGGCACTGCCTGCTGAAGCCCTTGGGATGTGGACCAATTGCTCCCAAACATTGCACACCATTTGCATAATTCAGCTTTAATAAAAGATAAATTATGTTTGTGAACCCCGTGGCATACTTAAAGAGCTGCATTTTAAAGATGGCAAATTGAATCAAAGCACAATTCCAGGGAAACTCACTTTCTTGAGATAATGCTATGATTGCTTCGCCACCTATTTGATTGTTTCACTAATGCCTATATTAACTTCACAAGCCAGTGAGTTTTAGAAGCTAGTACAAAATCAATGCTCAAAGTAATGGCAAAAGTAACTCCTATATAACAAGATGTGGCTGGAGCTGCTATCGCACTATTGATTAAGTACAAGAGTTTCACAGAAGAGATAATTGCAAACTGCAGTATGCAGGATGAAAGAAAGTTATGCTGCTTCACAGAACTGCTCCAGGATTTCCATCTTTATAGACTCCAGGAGCTAAATGCAAGCATGCATACAAAATTAATTTCTCTTTGAGCTTATTAGTTTTAAGTTCATATTTTGTTGCTGTGACAACTATTGCATCCACACCTGCCCATTTTAGCAGCCTTTTAACCCCAATCCATTAAAGACCACGAGCTTCCTAAGCCCCATTTAGTTCAGTGGGAAATCAAAGGTAATTAGGTACTTAACTGCCAGTAGGAGCTGGATTTCGATGATTAGGTATGTAGTTTACCTAGGGTAATACTTGCAAATGGGAACTGGGAACCTCCTCCTCAGTTCCCACTGAGGTTTTGGTCCACCAGGCAAAGCCCTGCAGCACAGGAGATGCTTCTCCTCATGCAGGGAGCCCGGGAGGGCTGGCAGTGCCCGGCTGGGGACCACCGTGCCCACACACACCGAGGGCTGCGGAGAGGGGCACGTCTGAGCCCCGTACCTGGCTGCGTCCCACCGCGATGCTTTTCTTCTCTAGATCCAGCGCCTGGAAGAGCTCTTCTATGGCCTGCGGAGAGGGAGCACAGCAAGGTGTGGCACAGACCTGCCGCTTATACCGCTCCAGACCCAGATCAGACTTGGGAAATACCAAAAGAAATACTTTTTTCCTCAATTTTTCATTTAATTTGGGAGAGCGAGCAATAATATGGTCCCTATAGTAAATACCAACCAACCAAAATATCCTCCAGCGCTTCCAGCTCAGGCTTGATTTCCAGCTACAGTAAGTGCAGCCCGTCTGTGCATGGCAGTGCTCCTTGAAGGAGAGGCCCTGGATCTGCTCAGGGTCCCGCACCCGAGCTGAGCTTTCATTAAACTTAGCTCTTCTCAGGCTTGCAATGAAACCACGGTCCATGTGCACTTCTCCAGTCCAGGATTTATTACAGAAATATCACTGAGAACCCTTAAAAGATATTGGTAGATCTCCTGAGACATGCTACTAAACAAAATATTAGCCCAGCAGCTACTATTTTTCTCGGAAAATGCGTTACGCTGACAAGTACACTCCACTACTTCGCACATTCCCAAGACACTTGTTTACTAAAGGTGGGAAAAAAGGACACAATTCAGTTTCCAGCAAGTTGTTGTAGATGATTTCGCCAAACCCGAGATTTTTAGAGCACAAAATGAAAACAAATGGCTGTTTGTATCTGAATTAGCGTGGCCAGGAGCCTCCAAAGCAGCTTCTGAGCCACGAGTACCGGTCAGAAAGGGCTTTTTGCTGATCCCTTTGGGCTCCGGAGGGCCAGGGAAGGGGCTGTGCAGGTGCAGGACAGGGGGATGCTCCTGGCGCGTGTCCCAGGGCGCTGCCGGGCCACCCCGAGCCCCATCCCTGCCCTGCGGCCGACCACAAACCCACCGCGGGCTGCAGCAAAGCGGCCTTCGGCTGCGGAAGTCGCGCGACGACGAGCTGCAGGGAGGATGACATCTTTCAAATCTCCTGCTTACATGCTGCTGACGGGGCCCCCTCTGTCTTCCTACAGCGTTTAATAACAATATTGACCTTTTCCAACCGTCAAACTCGTCTTATTATATCCCGAGGTCTTAACTGCGTTGGCGCACACGGGCTGGCGCTTTGCACCACGGCGCACGTGGCCCTGTTTAATTCCTCTCCTCCCGGCTCTTCCCACCCGGGCGCTTATCAGCTTCCGCAGCAGCCGTGCCGGGCGCCGCGCTGGCCTCCCCGCTCTCCCATTTATTCACAAACAAAACCGGCAAGTAAATAAAACCTTCTCCCTCATTCCTGAGCTCTGCCAATCTGGAGGGTCTGCGTGAGGCAAGGAGATGCCTTGGAGCCCTGTCACGCGAGGGATGCTCCGTGGGAATTGCCAGATCCCAGCTTCGATGGGGCGAGGGACGGGCATGCGAAGGGAGCTCAATGGCACAGCGTGTGCAACCCTGCCCTGCAAGCCTGACCCTGCGAGGCTGGCAGCATCGGCGAGCCCTGGCGTCTGCCCACTCGGAGCAAGCAGGAATTCCAAAACTGTTTGCTTTTGAGGACTAAAAAGAAGCAATAGCAGGCTCCATTTCCAGGCAATTTCTCCAAGCCCTCTCCCTGGTGCAGTAACGCTGGCAAACGCAGCCCATGCGGGGAGCATTCATTGCGCAGTCCCGGGGGGCACTAAAAGCAGAGCCTTGCGCTATCCCGGGAGCAACCTGGGCTCGCGTGGGGCTCTGCTCCCCCTGCTCGCAGCCCTGTGTGGGAAGGGCGAGCACGAGCAGGATGCCAAGCTGCCCCTGCTGCCCAGAGCCTCCTCCACCGTGCACGGGGCTGTGGAGTGCACCCGGACCCTAACTCCGGCAGCACATGGGGAAAGGTACATGAAAGCAGCAGCCACTCTCCTCCAGGGGTTAATCCCCTGCTTTAGATAAGAGGAAATAGGAGGAAATGAAGATGCTCTATACATTGGCAATGAATTATGTGGCTGCAGTGCATGATGCCAGAGCACAAAGCAGAGATGCCTCACGGTTCCTACACGGTTCCTTCCCAAAGCCAGCAGCGACGCAGGCTCATCAACAGCCCTATAAGACATGCAGCTCCTGGGCACTAGTACCAAGCGCTGCCAGCTGCGTGTCTGGCCAGACAGGAGGACTCTGCAGACCCCTGAGCCGCACTGCCCTGCAGTAACCAATTTATCCCACCAAAAAATAGGCAGGGTTGGAGGTGGAAAGATGCTCCATCAGCAGTGCAGGAGAGAGGACAGCCAGCACCACACACACCCACGGGTAACCGCGGCTGCCGGAGCAGGGCTGTGTGATTGCTCCAGTGATTGCTCCTAATTGCACAGTCTCGACTGCGTCAGGAGGGCTCGGAGAGCCCAGGCGCTGGCAGAGCCCCCGCGGGCAGCACAGCAGCTCCGGCCATACCTTGCTCTCGTCGGGCGCCTCGTAGGCAGACGTGTGCTTCCTCATCACCTCCGGCGCCAGCACCTGGAAGCGGCGCCGGAACTGCGCGAGGGGCAGGCGATCCGCGTACCCTGCGCACAGCGGGAGGGCAGGAAGGGCTCAGGGGGGCGCGGGCTGCGGGTCCTGCCGGAGCAGAGCGCATCGCTCCCGCTCGGGCCGGGCACGGCGCGTCCCGAGGCAGCGGCAGGTCCCGCACCGCGCGCTCCTGCTCACCCGCGCGGTAGAGGCGCACGGCGTCCAGCAGCTGGGCGCCCGCCAGCTGCGCTCGCAGCACCGGCACGTCCAGCCGCGGCTCCCCGTCGGGCACCGCGCCCGCCCCAGCTCCGTCCCGCGGCACCAGGCAGTGGATGAAGTGCAGCTGGCATCTTCTGAGCAGGTTTACGAGCGCGTCCTGCCGGAGAGCCGGACACCGGCAAAGGCATCAGGGCTGGAGGGAGCGGGGAAGGGGTCGCGCACAGGGGTGGATGGGGGAATGGGGTCGCCTGCGGGGGCGGATGGGCCAGCTCGTTCCGCCTGCCTGGGGATTTAATGGGCAAAAGTAGCAATTCTCAGAGCACTAGAAATTGATCTGCATAACCGGGAATAGCAGCTTCTGCTGCAGGTGTGAGGCTGAGAGGCAAGTCACAGATGCCAAGCTGAACCTTTCTTTACGTTGACAGGAAAATTGGTCAGGAAAACCCAACAAGTGGGTGTGTTCCTACAGAGGCTTTTGCCCATGAGCTCTGTCAGGGAGACCCAGGACCTGCAGGAGACCTGACAGACCAGTCTGCAGAGACCATGGCCTGTCCTCTCAGGAGGACTTGGGCACCTAATTACCACTAGTGTAATTACCACCAGCGTCTGGCATATGGTGCGCTGGTCCGCTGGGTCACACCCCGCACGGCCAGGCACACAAAACCTGCTCGGGGCACTCACCGCCTGCAGCCTGAGCTGGGCACACACGGATTTCCTCCTCACGGCAGCAAAGCTGTTGGCGAAGGTCTTCCTGACGCAGCCGATGCGCTGCAGGGCCGCCTGGGAGTGCCCCTCCAGCCCCGCCACGGAGCGGCAAGCCAGGGGCGCTCTGGACCGGGGCAGGAACAGGTCCCTCAGCGCCTTCCTGTTGGGAGTGAAGCACAGAGACAAGGATGACAGAGCTGCAGCTGCCACGGCCTGGGAAACCCTCTTGGCAATGAGTTTAACAGTCCTCTGAAGGGGAAGCAAGACATTATGGCACCCCCTGCAAGGCCAGCCTGGACCTACCAGCACCAAGAGCCCATGGCCGGCAGGATCAGAGCGTGCAGAGGCACCTTTCCCTCTGCCGCTTATCCCTGCCCCGGGCACCGAGCTGTCTGTGGTTATTAAAACTTCCCTCAACTGAAGCCCAAACAACATGAGCTGAAAGTCATTAAACAGAAGGTTAAATTTATGGTGGACGTGAAGATGCCGATAGCGGCTTGATTGCATTTCAATTCCAATTTAGCTTGCAAGGTTTCTCGTGCAGCAGTGCGAGCACGAGCGGTCGCTGCGGGGAAGTTGCCCTTGGTGGGCAACTTACAAGGTTTCTAGCGCCCTCATACTTACACCTTGGACTGCTGCAGGACTTTGATGGCATTTTGTGCAGCCAAGTTGAGCTTGGCTTTGTTGAGCCAGCCAGTGAAGTCGTAGCGGACGGGGTCTGTGCCCAGCTGGTGGAGGATCTCGAAGTGCAGCTCCTGCTCGCACTTGCGCACGTAGCGATCATCTGTAAGAGCACAGCAGCAAGAGGAGCTTATGGGGCAGGAGCTGTGTGGCTGCAGGTGCAGGGAGCTCTGCAGGGGTTGCATCCAGAGGGTTATCCTGGGCTCGCTCCTCCTGGCCCTGCACAGCAGCCAGAAAGCGCAGGGAGCCGCTGAGCTGCCCCAGGTGCCCCTTACCCTCCAAGTCAGCTCCTGTCCTGGCAAAATAGGAGCAGAAGCGGTCGAAGGCAGCACCGTCCCCAGAGCCTTGAACCAGCACCTCCTCGTCCAGGATCCAGAGCAGGCCACGGGGCCCAGCTGCTGCGCTGCCGGGCAGAGCCTGTGGCTGGCGAAGGAAAAGGTGCTCAGGGCTCGAGAGGGGCAGGCAGGGCACGAGCTCCGTCCTGCGCGGCCATGGGGAAGGGAGGCAGCCCTGCCCAGCCGTCCTCCTGCCCGGACAAGCCACATTGGGCTCAGGGAGGCCTCCCGGCCCACGCTGCTCCGGGCATCACCCTTGGCACGACACCGTGCCCGGCAGAGCCAAGTCGGTTCCGGCTCTGCTGCCGGGCTGCCAAGGGCGCCCAGGACGGAAGGGGCCGCCAGGTTTGACCAGAGGGACGTGTAAACATGCAGTGCAGAGCACCTCGCAGAGCAGCGAGGCCAAAGGGCCTTCCTGGTGGGACATTTACCCTGCGACCAGCTGACCAACTGCCGGCTATTGCCCGCTCGGGACCCCTTGGGAAGCCTAGTGCTAGAGCACCCTTGTGAGCGGCTCCTTTCCCGTGATCCCGGCTGACAGCTGCCACGTCCGCACGCTGCTGGCACCGTCACCACTCTGCACGCCGGCCGTGTCCCCGCTGCTGCCACGCAGCTCCCCAGGCAAGGGCAGCTGCAAAGCCCAGCTCCAGCTGCCACCTCATTTCCAGATCACCAGTCCGGGCCTGACCCAGGTGCACATCTCACAATTCAGCAGTGGCTCTTCAGCCACTTGCAGGAGACAAGTTGGGCTTGGGCAGCCAGCCGAAACCCACAGCATCAAAGAGCCCAGCACGTCCCGGCGCTGAGCACAGCCCGGCCGCGCTGCCTCCCCAGGCAGAGAGGAGAGGCTGGGAGCCGTGCCTGGAGCCCGGCATCTCCCAATGGGACAAACAGAGCTCGGGAGAGGCAGGCTGGGGCGGCAACGACTTGGCTGCACATCCTAGGACACACAGACCTCATCCCAGGGGCTGCCGCTACACCTTCAGCAGCACTAAAACATGCTTTAAAACACCAAGAAGATCCCAGGCAATGCTGTATCCTTCTCTCTAACGCCCCAGAAGCTGCTCTGCTTGTGCCAAGCGCATCACGAGGGATCACAAGACATCACAACATCTCCCTGTGCCTCAGGAAATCCTCGCTCCTCCGCGAGGGAGAAAGGTGCCTGTGAAGTGCCAGCACTTCTAGCATGGGCAGAGCAGCAAATCACCCTCTGATTATCAGCACAGATTACCTGTGACGGGTTCAGATCGACGACAGACAGCGTGGCCCTTGGAGAGAGCTCTGGAAGATCAAAAGACACCTCAACATTTTCCTGGAAAACATTAGTTAAACGTTCACTTCAGTCACGGTCTGACACGTGAAATCCAAGAGGAGAGGCACGTGCAAAGCGGGGAAGGAGGCGCTGCCGCCCGCAGCCCGCTCTGCCTCGCGGGATGCCGCAGGACGAGCGGCGTTCCCGGCGGGACGGCTCTGGAGCGACGGCAGGGCAGGAGCGCTGTCAGCACCGCCGTGCTCGCGGGGCTCCGGCAGCGCTCCCGCGTGTGCCAGACAACTGGCATAAATCATGGAGATGGAGGGAAAAAAATAACAGCTGAAGACTTAACAAGAAAGCATCGAGAAAATAATCAATTATTTAATTTGCAGCTCGAGGGCTCCCTGCTGTTTTTGTTAAATTCCGCTATCTCAAAGCGGCAGTGCAGGTTGAGGGCTGCGCTGCCCGGCTCTGGGTGCTGCGGGGCTCCGAGGAGGCTACGTGGGCTCCGAGGCTGCCACGTGCACCCCGAGCGCAGGGCAGCGGCTCCACTGCGCGTACCAGCAGCGTATCCACCCTGCCGAGGGGCACACGGGCACTTACGTGGCTTGGGCCGGGGGAACGTTAAGCCATGCAGATTCAACTGCTTTTCCAAAACTAGCAGTATTAAAGTATGCCTAATAATGCCTAATAAGCTTATGTCTATTTATGGAATTTTACAGCAGTTTATTGCTGCAGTAATTTACCATTTTGCCATTTATTCTCTATCAAGCACCAGCACAAACCTAGCAAGGGTTCAGCTGCGTGAGCAGGAGGGCCCAAAGCTTTCGGAGCTGGGAAAGCTCGCCTGAACAAAAGAGGCCCAGAACAGCCTGGCTTTTCTAGCGTGCAAGGAGCAGCCACCGACCTAAGAGGCCTGGGGCAGCCGGGGACTTGGCTCCAGACCACAGCACCTCCCAACACCCTCCCATTCCAGCTGCTCCTTGGAGTCATGGGGCCGCAGGCGCAGGGGACGAGGGCCGCGAGGCCACGCAGAAGGCTCGTGCCTCTGGGGGCGAGAGGGACGTCGCGGCCGTGCCCCGGGCGGGAGCGCAGCCCCAGCTCCTGGGAAGCTGCCCTCACCTCCTTGTAGCGCTCCATTTCGGAGACAAACGTCCTCTCGTAGAAGAGGCCCTGCAGCCGCTCGTGCACGTAGTTGTGGCAAAGCTCCTCGAAAGTGGCCGCTCGCTCCGCGCCCTCGTGCCGCGGGTTGTGGAAGCCGGGGGTGTCCAGCACCGCGATGGAGGCCACGGAGAGGTGCTGGGACGAGAAGGACCTGGGGAAACATCGCGAGGGGAGCTGCTGTGCAGAGCAGGGGCAGCTCCACACGGCCCCTGAGACCTGTCCCGGCACCTTGCACCCCCTGGCCACCTCCTGCCCACGTCTCCGGTCCTGCAGCACCCGCAGCCACAGAGCACCTTCTCTTCTCTTGCCCCTTGCAACCTGATTTTCACCCATATCTTCATCCATCTACTCAAGCCTGGTGCTTTCTCCCAGCCTAGAACAGCCAGTCTGGCACGGGCTGTTCCAGCCTGGCTTAACGAATGCTTTGTTAATGAAAGGATGAGATACGGCCCCTTCCACACTTGTTCTTGTCCTGACACTCTACTTATTTATAATCCTAAATCTTAATCCAGATGCATTAGGTTCAACAGAACAGTTGATCTGAAAAGTGGCTAAACCAGCATGTGATGCCACCATTGATGATGAGAGGAGTTTGCAAAACACAAATTGTAGGACCATGACATATATGGTGCTTGTGCAGGAGAAAACTGCCAATCTTTAGTTCTTGACCAAGTCTATCATTGGAATTGCTGACAGTAACAGGCATTATCTGGGGAAGAGGCATCAAGCTGGTTCCTGGGAACAGGAGAGATGCTGCTCACAATTCTCAAAATGTTGCTTGCAGCCATTCCCAGTGCTGCAGAGCAGCAGGGAAGCACAACCAGGCACATCCCTGGGAATTAAACCTGCATTCTGGAGCAGCCCACGGGCCGCAGAGCTTCCCATCGCCCCCTCCAGCTGGCAGCCCTTGCATGGCACCAGCATGAGGATGCATTTGTCCTATATGGCACAGGCCACTGAGGGTCCCTGCACCCCGATCGAAGTGCAAGGTTGAAGGGAGGAACAGCAGCGTGTTCAGGGGCTGCTTAAGGACTCTGAAAGCGCAAGGTTGAATGAAGAAACAAAAATGTACTCAGGAACTGCTTGGAGAATTTCCTATCAGCACGTTCCTGCAGCAGCACCAGCGCGTGTGACGTTCCGGCACTGCAGAAGCTGAAAACGATTCGTGTTCACAATCATTATCAGCTCACTGAGGAAAATAACATTTTCCTGACTGCACTGAAACATCTGTTTTCACTTGGACCGACACAATTTCTGTTGCAACGGTTAAAAGGATTTGGTAGGTCGCCTTGGAAAATAAAACCAGGAAAAGCAAAGCAAGCTTTAGAGGGAAGATAGGACATGGGACATATCTTCAGAGCTAATGCTGTTATTCAAAAGAACCAGCAATATTTTGCTCTTCTGCTGTTGCTGAGACCTTACAGTAATTCCCCTTTGAAATCTGCTTGCCATAAGTTGAAATAGAGAGTACACAAGTGCAGGCTAAAATAAACCTGGGACAATGACATGGAGTATTTCCAGTCACCAGATTTCATTTGGATGCTGACTTTGAGGATTTGAGTTGTGAACCAGAGTTAAGAAAATTAAATGATTTGGGAGCCTGATTCTTCTCTTAGCCCACTATTAAATTACTCCACTTGGGTAGATCATTTCAGATTTGCACCAGTTGTCCAGGTACCCGACCACAGCGGATACCCCTCCTGTCCTGACTCTTGAGTTGGGAAGGAGAATAAGGACGTGCTGCTGCAATGCCAGGGAAAAGTAAGACTTGCTGAGCTTCACCAGTCCCCGGACAACAGGACACACACAGGCTGATAAAGCATCTCTGGGACCAGAGCCTCTGATTTTTGATAGTTTGATCCTCTCTTGCAATCAAGCTTTTATCAAGAAGCCACTCCTAGCAAGGCTCTGTCTGGCTCACCACGGGAATCCCCGGCTGGATGGTTGCTCTGTACATGCTGGTAACCTTGATTTCAATCTGCAAAGTCACATCTATTATTAATAAGTAAACAAGCTGCATCTCTTGGCGCTGCAATGCTCTGATTTCAGCTGCTCAGTATTTACACTTACTGTGCTACCTCCTGGGAACTGAGATTAGTGGAAGTGTCTCCAGAGCAGCAGCAGCTGACGGAGGTGTGTGCTGCAGCAGAGAAGGTGCTAATCAGCTGCCAACACCACGGGCATCCCACGGCCAGGGAGGCCTTGGCTCCCGAGGAGCCGGGAAGGCTCCCGGTCGGGAGCAGGTGAGGCCAGGAGGCTGCAGACGTGTCTCGCTGCAGCAAAAGCCTCCACCTTCAGAAAAGCCAGGCCTGCACTGGGAAGCCAGGGAAGCAGGGCAGCCCAAGGGACGCGGTGCCATCCCTGCACACCGGGGACGGGCATCGAGGCTCCAATAGCTCAGCCTTCCTCCCTCCGTGAAGGCGCCAGGAGAGAATCAGCAACCTGGCACGGGGGGGATCGGCCAAAGCGGGCAGCGCTGCCCACCGGATGCATCTCCCCAGGGAGCTCCCCATCACGGCCGCTTGGCTCGGGCCAGAGGGACACACGAGCAGCGACCGTCACCAAGCTGCCTCCTTTCGGGGTGCGCAGAGCCCCGCAGCGCCCGTACCTGTTGATGAAGGAGACGACGGCAGCGAAGAGCTCCTCGTAGAGGCCCGCGGCCATGCCCGCCACGCACTCCGCGCCCGTCATCTTCGGCCCTAGCCGAGCAAGGAGAAGAGCAGGCAGAGACAAGGTCATTCCCCGCTGGAGCCCGGCCCGCACCGCTGCCGGCGTCTCCCTGGCTCCCCGGGCAAGGCAACCCGCGCTGCTCCTCATCTCTGCCTGCCAGATGCTACATAACTCCAGTTACACCAGCAATAAATACCCAGGTGTGTATTGCCAGCTCCCTCAGTGCTGCTGGCCTAATTTATATTTAAGAAATAAATCTTTGCTGTATTAAGGGCCAGGGCTGCAAGTTTCTGCTTTTATCAGTATAGCCTGCAGCAGCCGGGCTGTAATTCAGTCACCAAGGTCTAGTCTGGCAGGGAAAGGCTGCCCATAAAGCTGGGCAGTATCTGCTATGCTCCCCTGGCACGTGCTGGATCTGCAGCTGCAGATTAGCTCCATGCATCAAAGTGCAGCTTGCCCGGGGTCTGCAGCGTGCAGCCCACAGCACTGTGTGCACGGCAGAGCTCCAGCCGCCTGCAAGGAAGCTCCCTGCCAGCTGCCCTTTTGCTGCCTCTTTTTTTCCCTTTTGGCCCTTCCTCTTCCTTTCCTGGGGGAGCTCTCCAAGCCCTTCCCGCTCTCTCTTTCCCTGAAATCCTGCCGGTTGCTAGGGAACAGGCAACCTCCCTGCGCCCTCCATCACCGCGGCCGGGCTGCAGCACGCACCGGGAGCCACGAGCCCTGGCTGCAAACGCACGCGAGGGGAAACAGATTTGCAAAGAAAAATACTGTCACCAAGGAGGGGACAAAAAAGCGTGTGCATTGGAATTAGGCTGGTGCTCCTTGTGAATTGCTCTCGCTGCCAGAGAGCAGCAGCCAGCAAAATATTCTTGTGCCCTAAGCCAAGCGGCCTCTGCGTTCTGCTTAGGAGTGCCCAATATTTGCAGTTTCCCCAGCTGCTCGTTGATGCCGCTCGCCCTTCATGACGTGTCCCCGTGCTGCCGTGGCAGCCCGGCAATGTCCAGACTTTCCCACTCAGGAACGGTGCCGAGCACTGGGGTCCCGCATGCACCGCAAGGAAAGCAAACGCCGGTACCTGGAGGCGCCTCGTCGGCCGGGGCCGGGCGGGCGCCGCGCGCCGTGACCTGCTCGATGATCTGCTTGAGGTGGTGCTTGAAGACGGCAGTGGTGAGCTCCTCGAGCTCGCAGCCCAGCACCTCGGCCGCGCGCATCGCCCACTCCATCTTCATGAACTGCTTCCTGCCCACTGCAGAGGGGAGAGGAGAACGTGCCGGGGATGGCGTCTGCTGCAGTGCGGACCAGGCACGAGGGGCAGCTCTCCAGCCCACCTAGATGTGCCCTGGGAAGGACACATCCCCTGGGCCAACGTGGCCACGCTGGCCGCAGAGACCTCTTATTAATTAGCAGCTCCTTGGACAGGTTTTAATGAGATCCGTCTCGATGTGAAATCCCAGCCCGCGCTGGCTGGTGGCACCCGGGCTCGCAGGCACCGCGGCCAGGCCGGGCGCGGGCAGCTCTACTGCTCTCAGCTCCCACGGGCTCCAGCACGTCAGGAACCGTGCACTTCTTGGTCCTTCGTTGCACCCTGCTGGGCGCAGCACCCACGGGACGCGTGGTGAGAAAGCCTATAGCTGGGCTGGGTGCGGGAGCAAAGCACAAATACCATTTTCTGCCTATTTTGGAAGCTTCAGTGGACAGAACTAGCAGATGTGTTTATGGAAGCTGATGGGATTACAACTCAAGCCCTTAAAATCCAGGCTCCCCGCGCTCAGACCCACCAGCACTCGCTGTCCCTGTAACCCCGAGAGCTGCCTTGCTCGCACACCCTCTGCCAACAGAGCCAACATGCACTTCCAAAGGAAATTATTTACATCCAGCAGAGTGATTCCAGCTTAATGATTAAAATCAATAGGGAGACAATCCGCCGGATAAATCCTTTTAGGGACCCAGGCATGAAAGAGGCTCCGGAGGCAGCCAGCTGGCCCCAAAGCAGGAGTGGCGGCGCAGCGAGCGGGAGCAACGGCGGCGCGAGCACAAACCCTGCGTCCCGCACGAGGAGCCAGCCCTGGGCCCGCAGCAAAGGTGAGCCCGGAAAATAAAGCAAGCAGCCACCCCCGATGGGCAAGGATCAAGTGGGAGGCAGCCGTATCCTGCACCTCGCCAGCTTCCAGCGCCGGCCCCGGGGCACCTTTCCAAGCGGGGAGCTGCGCCCAGACTCCCATCAGCACAACCAGTCCTGAAACGCTGCCTGCGCTGAGGGTTGCACAGGGCTCTTCCCGGAGCTGCTCCGCAGCTGCTGAGCCCTGCAGGGCTGGACGGGTCCCAGGCCTGGCCCTGCAAACACCTCTCGCTGCCCTCCCAGGTGCCCCAGTGCCGCCGGGTGAGCGAGGCCGAGCAGCATTTCACACCCCATAAAATATAAATAGCAGCAGCGGCAGCAGCGTGCGGCCGCTCACTGTAATCTGACCAGTGTAAAACACGCCAGCCTCAACACCTAAAAGGTAATTGCTTTGGCACAGTTAATATTTAAGAGAGGCCGTATGAAAACCCGGCGTCAGCAGCAGGCGATCCCTGTCCCGCAGCTGCAGGGCGTCGATGCCGCCGCGTTGGCCGCGCTCCAGGGAACGGGGCAGCGCGGGGCCGACGGCCTCGCCAGCCCTGCCGGCTCCCAGGTGGCCCGCAGTGCCGCCCGGGCAGCGGACTGGGCTGCTGTGGGGCGGCTGGGAAACGCACTCTGCCCGTGCCCATGCAGGGACCTTCTACCCGTGCCCGTGCACTGACCTTCCACCAGCTCTGCCCATGCAGGGACCTTCTACCAGCTCTGCCCATGCCCATGGGACCTTCCACCAGCCCAAGGGCACGAGGAGCAGCCCAGCAGGACAGGGAGCTAATGGAGCTCCTAGGGATCTGTGTGGCCCAGCAGCCTGCGGAGCAGGGAGCCCAGGCCCCCCAGCCCTGCCTACCTGTATCCCAGGGCTCTGCACTGTCCCTGCATCTCCTGCTCTGCTTGTCCCTTTGCTTTCCCTTCCTTTGTCATTTGTGCTGCTAATGGCACAAATAAAGAAGCCATTTGTCCCTCTTTATTACCCTGGGTGGGGAATGGAAAGAGAGGAGGTTCCCTCTGGCTCCAATGGCTAATTTATTTGTCTTGCACTAAATTCTCCAGTCTATTCTCTGTTGACCCATTGTCTGATGGATGACATATTGAGGCCTATATATAACAAAGCGAAGAGCTGGGTAATAGCATGATTAAAGAAATCTGCCATTCTGGCTGCATTTCCCAACTGTCTGTAATAAAGATGTCAGAGCCCTGAACAGATAGTGCCATAACTCGCTGGGTACAGAGCCTGCCTGCCTGGACCGGTGGCCACGAGAACAATCCTGCAAGTCCACTCGAAGGGGAATCAACGTCAGTCCCAAGCTGGACAGCCCGCTCTGTGCCTGGCCCAGCCTTGGGCTGGCAGGTGCAAAGCACAAAGCCCAACAAACCTCCTCATTCCTGATGGCTTCCGGGGCCCTTTCTAGGACAGACAGATGTCCATCGGCCAAAGTGGGCAGGAACCCAACGCCTTACTCCTGATGGCTTCCTTAAACCCAGCTTAAACCCTTCCTGGCCTGAGTTCTTCTGCCTGGGAACTGAAGCGCAAGGCAGATACCTCCAGCTCCAGCTGAAATACATGCAGAAAGCAACAGCAGGTGCCAAGGCAGCTGCAGGGAAGCGCTGGCACTGCCACACAGCAGGCTGTGACAGCGCGCAGGGCTGGTGCCGGCACGGCGGGAGCCTCTCGCTGGGCACAGCCCGGCCTGCCCTCCGCAGCGGCGCTCAGCAGAGCCGGGGCTCCCGAACCGCAGCGGTGCCGCGGCGCTGTCCTGGCGGCGCCCGGCTCCCTGCCACCCCGGCACAGGGATACCTGCCAGCAAACCCCGAACGCTGCGGGCAGGCGTTGGGAAACGTAGCAAGGGGCCGGGGAAGACGGGAGGAAAGAGGAAAGAGCAGAGCAAGGCTCCCTGTGTGAGGCTGCCCGGCGCTCCCACGGCCGGGGACCTCGCACCCGCCACCCGCTGCGCGTCCGTGCGCCCGGCGCCCACGCGGCACTGCCCACCGCGCCGCGCTCGGGCTGCTCTCGGCATCGCAGCTACGGCCCACGCGCTGTGCCGAGCTCTACCCGCTTGTTTTTCCCTCTGCAGCCATGACCACCCCAGGGACAGATATATTCATCGTAAAAGGGAAACTCTGAGTCAGTGCTAATTATGGATCGCTGTTCCCGCACCCTTTTAGCAACAGGCAGTAATGAAACATTAGGATAAATATGGGCATTGGGTTTTGGTGGAATTAAGAACAAAGTGCCATTTCCACATAATTACGGGAAGGTCTCTGCACCTCAGAGGCTGTAAAAGAGAGGCTTTAAGGTGGGTTAGGGATTTCTGCCAGCTCTGCCAAGGTGCAGGGAGTCCCTGCAGCCCCGGCCCTGCTTGGCACCTGCCCGGTGAGCTCCCTTTCCCCATCTGAGGACATCCCCATCTTGGGACTTGGCTAAACGGCTTCGAGTCCATCTGGAAACCCCATCCCAGAAAGCTCAAGGGGCTGTTCCAGGGGGGTTGTCTCCCACATCCCCCACAGTGCTACACGTCGTGAGACCCTCGGGAGCACTAGGACCAGCGTCTGCCTCCAGCTCTAGGATCTGCTTCTCTGCTTTGCCCCCATCCCAAAGGTTGTGCGGCCTTTGGGAGGCCCCGAATCACCAAGGCAGGCTGCAGGGGAGCCAGGCTGCAGCGGAGCCAGGCTGCAGCAGGGCTGCAGGCACAGCAGCCTCGGCGTCGGCCTCGCCGCACGGATCTCAACAGCACCCACCTGCAGAGCCGACACACGGCAGGGAAGGCAGCACCGCAGCCTGTCACCAAGGGCACCAGATCCGGCCTCTCGCCCGGCGTTTAGCCCTGGTAATGCAGGGCTAAGCACAGCAGTGCCAGCAAAGCCACAGGACCGTGGCCCGGTGACACCAGTGGCACCACAATACAGCGGTACCAGTGGTCCCACAGCCCAGTGACACCAGTGGCACCACAATACAGTGGTACCAGTGGTCCCATAGCCCAGTGACACCAGCGGCACCACAACACAGCGGTACCAGTAGTCCCATGGCCAGTGACACCAGCGGCACCACAATACAGCGGTACTAGCGGTGCCCCGTCAGTGACACCAGTGGCACCACAGCACAGTGGTACCAGCGGTGCCCAGTCGGTGACACCAGTGGCACCACAACACAGTGGTACCAGCGGTGCCCAGCCAGTGACAGCAGCATCCTGCTCTTGGGCAATGCACAGCAGCCCATTTGGCAGCAAGCTCCCAGCTGACTCCACCAGGCCCGCACCTCCCTCCCAGTTAAGGAGCTAATGAAGAAATGAAAACAGGTGATATTCTGCCTCGCACCGAGGGCCTGAAAGCACTTAGGTGAATGGGTAGCTGCGCTGCCCTGCTGGCCTCCGATGGCAGGCTGCTTTCTCACAAAGAGAACTGCTTTCAAAGGCAGTGATAAGCGCTGACACCAGAACAGGGCAGGCTTTTCAAATTCAACCTTTTCCCTTGTTGTTTTCCTAGCTACAAACTTGTTTTCCACTCTCAGAGAGACAGTGCCAGTCCCTCCTGCTTTACTCCCAGGCAAGCAGAGTATGTGACAAGATGATAGCAATCAGCAGCAGAAAAAAACAGATAGATTTAAAGGCAGCGGGGGCCTCTGCGGCCGGGATTACAGCAGCAGGGGCTGCGACGCCGGCCGGGCGCCTTGAATGCACGGGAAAAGGCAGCCATAGAGCCTCCTTTGGTGAGATTTCAAGGAGGATTTTGAACTTCAAAGTTTATAAAAGGGGAAGGGAAGAGATGGCTATCGGGAGACAGGTTTAACCACATTAAAAGAGTCATCGCCCCCACTGAGACTTTTGCTCCATGCAGCTTTGATCCATTTTTCATCGGCACTTCCTTTCATTCCTCCCCTTTTGTTGACACATGATGGGGGAATCGATGCGGGAGCGAGCGCGGCCGAGACATGCTCTGCTTGTTAATCCCGCACCCACGGCCGCGCGGCGCCACAGCCCGAGCCCCATTCACTCCAGTAATTGCCCCGAGACTCCTCCAGCCCGGCACCCAGTTGGCCTGAGCCGCCACGCAGGGCGCTGGGCACAGCGAGCCCTGCTGAAGGGTCACCACCCACGTCCACTCAGGCTGAAATCAGCTCCGGTTGGTATACGAGTGCATTTAGAAGCCAACAGGAGCCTTATTGCAGCGCGTTGGCCTGGGACGGCAGAACATCTTTGGGAAGCTGGAAGGGCATTAGGGGAGCTGGCTTGGAGGAAGGAGGAGCCAGACAGGGAGAAGGAGACAATACACTTGGAATGAGGACAGCATGCACCCTTTTAAAATAATTAATAAATGATTAATGGCATAAATTACCTTAAGATGTGTTATGACATGTTGCAGAGGCATTTATAAATGTCGGTGCCTTAGTTTATAGCAGGCTTTATGCAGCCCTCGTAAACTGAAGTGTGTAAATCAATGTGGCTGTCTCCAAAATAGGTTAGAGCGCAGCTTAAAATAATTTATAAGGGATAAGGCAATTTCTGCGAGACTGTATTAATAAAGTCTTTATAAATACCATCTTTCCTCGGCCTCATCCTATTGTAATTCAGTTACTGCATTGGACACTCAGGGGGAGAGAGGAATCACCGCGGCCTGAAGGCAGGGCGAGCGCGGCAGCGACGGCAGGGCCGCCCTTCCCGGCGCTCCGGAGTGCGCGGGGACGTGCTGCTCCGTCCTCCGCGAGTGCCGGGAGCAACCGGGAGTGAACGGGAGTGAATGGGAGCGAAGGAGGGGAGAATGGGAGCGAATGGGAGTGAGCGGGAGTGAATGGGAGCGGATGGGAGGGAACAGGAGTGAGCGGGAACCAACGAGGGGAGAATGGGAGCGAGAAGGAGCGAATGGGAGTGAATGGGAGCGAGCGGGAGTGAATAGGAGGGAACGGGAGTGAATGGGAGCAAATGGGAGTGAATGGGAGCGAGTGGGAGCAAAAGGGAGCGACCAGCAGTGAAAGGAAGCGAATGGGAGCGAATGAGGGGAGAATGGGAGCAAGCGGGAGTGAATGGGAGGGAATGGGAGCAAACAGGAGCGAAGAGGAGCGAACGGGCGCGAATGGGAGCAAGTGGGAGCAAACGGGCGCGAACGGGAGCGCGCGGGCCGGCCTCCACTCACCTCTGCAGGCGCCCGCAGCGCCCAGGTGGTAGATGGCGGCCGCCACGCGCCACACGGCCTGCTGCTCCTCGGCGGCGACGCCCAGCGCGCCCAGCGCCGCGCGCAGCCGCGCGAACGCCACCGCCGCCGCCGCCCTCGC
>JAVCKT010002888.1:0-28768 GCA_032273925.1 Rhynchotus rufescens | reverse complement strand
CCGCCTCCGAGACCCCCGCCCCGTCCCTCAGCTGCCCCCTCCTGGCCCCCCGCCCCAAAATAAAAAGCAGCCGCCCCCTCCTTGCGCTCACACAGATCCCCTAATGCGCCCCCCAACCCAATTCCCCAACCTGGAGGTCGCCAATATTCCCCATTACTTGGAGGGAGTGGGGGCTGGATGTGCCCCATTACTTGGGGGGGTCAGCCCGGTGACAGCCCCATCCCCGGGGCAGGGGGGCAGCCAGGCGGGGGGGCTGCCCCCCCCCCCCCCCCCCCGGGACCTGCATTGAACTGTGCGGGCTCTGCGCTCGCCCAGGCTGCTCCTGTCCCCGCGGGGGGCGTCTCGGGGCGGGGGGGTCACGGTGGTACCTCTGCCCCCGCGGCCCCCCAGCACTTCTGGGCACATCTGGAGCTGGGGGGCTCTGGGGGGGACGGGTCGCGCTAGCGGGACAGCTGCCCAAAGCAGCTTGTGAGGGTGGGGGGAGCCTGGGAGGGGCCTGATCCAGAGCCCCCCGCGGCCCCATCTGGATATTGTCCCCTGTTCTCGAGTACCCCCGTCTGCAGCATCCGTGGCAGGTCACAACCTGCCCCGGCCTCGGTGTCCCCGTGTGTATGGGGAGGGGACAGTCCCCGTCCCCGGAGCAGGGTGGCCCGGGGGGGGTCCCATGCTGCCCGGCCCCCACCCCAGCCAGGGGCCTTGCGTGGCAGGGCCGGGGACACGCAGGCGCTTTGCAGCGTTGCCGCGGGGGAACCTGCCTTTAATGGCGCGACAGCGGCGCGGGCGCCGCCGGGGACTGTCACGCGCGGTGACACCCTCGGAGCGGCTCGGAATAACGCGGGGAGCTGCCAGGGAGCCGGGGGCGGCTGGCGAAGAATAGCTCATTCCCGGCTGGAAATAGGCTGGGGGCGCCGGGGGCAGCCCCACGGCAGCCCCCCCCGCGCGGTGCTTCCAGTGGCAGGGCTGGGATGAAGGGAGAGCTGATGGGATGGATGGACGGACAAGGGCTGGGATGGATGGACAAGGGCTGGGGTGGCCGGACCAGCCCCTTTGCCCGATCCCTCTCCTGGCGTTCAACCTTTTCTGAGGTCCCCCTGCGGATCCCCGCGGGTTCCCGCCAGAGGTGGTACCGGTGCCGGTGCCATTGGGCACTGATGTCCGGGAGAGCCCGGTGCTCCCGGTGCTCCTCTCCACCCAGGGTTTTTGGAGCCTTTCCAGCCTCGGTCTCTGCCTGGCTCCGGGGTCGCTGCGCGGAGGTGGCGCTGGCCCGTGATGTCGCCTGGGCTATTTTCAGCCTCGGCTGTCACCGTCCTCCCGCGGGCGCCCGCGTCACTTGCCCGGGTGCTGTGTCATCCCCCCCGGCCCCCCCCGGGCCCCTCCTCTGAGCAGGGGCTGGTGCCATCGCGCCATGGGCAGCACTGGGGGTCTTGGCCTCCCCGCCACCAACAAACACTTGTTGCCCCATTGCCCCCAGCTGCGCAGCTCTCGGTGCCCTCTGCCCTTGTGCCACCGGTGCCACTGGGACACTGGGGCGGAGATGGGGATGGGGGCAGCGTGGGGTCCCCATGTCCCCCCGGTGGGGTGAGCCCAAGTCAGCGGGTGTCTGGGGGGGGTGGATCTGGGGGTCCTCCCCTCACACCGCGCAGGGGCCCTGCCTGGGGGTCCCCAGTCCCCCCGTGCTGGCCCGATAGTGACTCCCTCCTCTCTCTGTGTCTCTCTGCAGTTAAAAAGGCCAAGTTTGACGGGCCCCAAGGTGAGTGGCCCCATCCGGGGGGTCCAGGGCAGGGGTCTCATTTCAAGGGCTGGATGGTGGCAAGGGGGTGCCAGGCTCCATCTCAGCTCCCGGTCCCTGTGGGGGGCAGGGATTGGGACTCCTGGGGACACAGGGAAATGGGGCTGGTGGTGGCAGGGCCCCTCGTGCCCCACCGAGGGCTGGCGTCACCCTCGGCTCCTTCCCGCAGAGAAGTTCAACACCTACGTGACGCTCAAGGTGCAGAATGTCAAGAGCACGACCATCGCCGTGCGGGGCAACCTGCCCTCCTGGGAGCAGGACTTCATGTTGTGAGTGCCCCCCGGGCCCCTCCTCACCTGGGACCCCTGGGAGCCTGCAGAGCTGCCGGCTTATCCTGGGTTCCCCCTTTCCCTGCTGCGGAGCATCGAGGGGAGCCCACAGTGTCCATCCTGGGAGGGACATCCTTGAGCCCCCTTGGAGCTGAGGACCAGGGTGGGGGGCTGCAAGGGGGCAGGAGAGGGGGTCCCTGGGGCTTGCTGGGCTGGCGGGCAGTGACCATCCACCCCTTCCTCACAGTGAGATCAACCGGCTGGACCTGGGGCTGACGGTGGAGGTTTGGAACAAGGGGCTCATCTGGGACACCATGGTGGGCACCGTGTGGATCCCGCTCCGGACCATCCGGCAGTCCAACGAGGTAGGCGGCGGGGGGAGGCCCCAGGCTGTGTCCTCCCCTTCCCTGGGGACCAGGGCTTTGGGGACCAGGCTGGGCTGGTGCAGGCGGCCTTGGCCTGGGCAGTGCCCCTGAGCCCCCCTCGCCCCCGCAGGAGGGTCCCGGGGAATGGCTCACGCTCGACTCCCAGGTCATCATGACAGACAACGAGATTTCGGGCACCAAGGACCCCACCTTCCACCGCATCCTCCTGGACACCCGCTTCGAGCTCCCGCTGGGTAGGTACCAGCGCCCGCATCCCTTGTCCTCCCCCAGCCTGGAGGTGCTGCCAGGGCCCCCCCAGGGCAGAGCCAGCGGGATGTGCTGGGGATGGGGGATCTGTCCCACAGACCGGGCTCTGTCCCCTTGCAGATATCCCCGAGGAAGAGGCCCGGTACTGGGCCAAGAAGCTGGAGCAGCTCAACGCCATGCGGGACCAGGACGATGTAAGCTAGGGCTGGAGGGGGCTGGGGGCTGCGGAGGGGCCCGGGGCGCATCCCGCCCTCATCCGACACCGTCTCCCCCAGTATGCGTTCCAGGAGGAGCAGGAGAAGCCTCTGCCCGTCCATGGCTCCCAGTGCTGTAAGTGCCCGGCATGAGGCTGCCGACCCCACGGCCTGTCCCAACTCACCTGATGCCACCTCCTTCTTTATCGTCTCTGCCCCTTTCCTCCACAGGCAACTGGAATTATTTTGGCTGGGGAGAACAGCAGAGTGAGTATGCGGTGGCTCTCCTTGATTTGCCATGGTGTTCAATCCTGCCCCCATGGCATGTCCCCCTCCCCATGCCCTCCAGCCCCATCCCGCCGAGCTGGGGACGGCAGCAGCGCTGTCCCGGCTCCATCCCCGCCGCCACCCGCCCTCTTGCAGATGATGACCCCGACAGCACCGTGGACGACCGGGACAGCGATTATCGCAGCGAGACCAGCAACAGCATCCCGCCGCCCTACTACACCACGTCGCAGCCCAACGCCTCCGTGCACCAGTACCCCGTGCGGCCGCAGCAGCAGAGCTCCCGCGACTCCTACACTGACTCCATGCAGAGCTACGAGATGGACTATTCGGACCAGCGCCCCATGAGGTAGCGCTGGCGCCAGGGACCCCAGGGGACACCCCTCCGAGGCGGAGGAGGATGCAAGAGGGGCAGGAGGGAGCACTGTGTGGGCATGAGAGGTGTCCCCGCTGCCCTCCCCGGGCGATTTTGGGGAGGGGGTCGAAAGGTAGAGACGTTTCCGTGCTCCTTTGGGTCCTTCCGAGTCCCTCGTCCCCGGGAGGCGGCCGGGCTGCAGCAGAGCCGCAGGGCTGCTCCGTCCCAGCGCTTGCACGCGGAGGGCGCCGCGGCGGGCGCGCGCCGGGCCCTGCTCACCGTGTTCCTCTCCTCCCCGGCAGACGCTACGGTAGCGTAGACTCTGCCGCCCGTGGGCGCCGCGACGCCGAGTCCGCGCCCGAGTGGAGCGGGCGGAGCGGCCGCCAGCGCTCCCTTGAGAGCAGGCGGTCCCTAGACCTATCGGATAGGTGGGTCCTGCCTCGCCGCGTCCTTGTGCCGCGCACAGTGCCGTGCTCTGCTCTTGTCGTGAGGCCAACACCAGTCCCGGCAAGGGCAGCCCCGCTCTGCCGCTGCCCTGGCCCAACCTCGGGGGGATTTTTGGACCTTGGCACCAAGTCTATGGTTCCAGCCTGTGGTTCTTCCACATTCCAGGCTATTCCGGACTGTGCAGAAACTTCCTCTGCATCCTGGCTCCCTTCTGTGCTGGCCAGCCCAGATTATCTGAGCTCACAGCTGGATTGCCTGCTCCCCACGTCTGAGCAGGCAGCAATTGCAAAAGCAGATGCCCCTTCCCTATGTTCAGGCCAGGAGCAACTGCCAGAGTAGCAGCCCCTTCCTCATACTGGAGACAGGAGCAATTGCAAAAGCAGCAGCTCCTTCTCCATGTCCAAGCTAGATGCAATTGCAAAGCTGCAGCCCCTTCCCTGCACCGCACAGGGCAGTTACCTGAGTTCCTTCTGCTCCAGCTGGAGCCCTGGGCTCTCCCCAGTGCTGCGGTGCCAGCAGGAACCACCTCTCCGTGCCCTCCGCAGGGCCCCCTTTCCCAAATGCCCCATCCCGCGGCTCCTGCCTGCGCCCTGGCACCCACGGCCGCCCTCCAGCACCCTCCTTCCCGCTGCGTACGCGGAGCCGTCCCGTGCCTTGTGCCCTTGGCTGCCCCGAGCGCCGGCTGCCGCTGCTGGCGACGTGGTGTCGGCCTCGGCTTGGCCGTGTCCTGTCTGCATGCCCGCTTCCGCGCGCGCCCGCCGTGCCGCCCCGCGCGCCCGGCCCTGCTTCGGGGCAGCAGAGCCGCCGCGCACGCCCAAGGAGGGAGCAGGATGAGGAGAACTGGGAGCCGGCCGGGAAAGCGGGGAGGAGGAAGGAGCTCTGGGAAGGGCACATGGGGTAACGGGGATGGGCTGGAGGGGGGTGCCGGACACGGGGGGCTCGATGCCTCCCATTGCCTCCGCCGGCATTCCCGTGTGGAGATCCGCGCCCCTCACCCCGGGGCCGGCTCCTCCGCGGCCCCGCAGCGGGCGCCCGGACGCCGGGGCCCCCCGCTCAGCGGCGCGCCCGTGTCCCGCAGCCCCACGGGCAGCAGCCGCTACGCCTCGTCGGCCGAGCTCAGCCAGGGCAGCTCGCAGCTCAGCGAGGACTTCGAGAACGAGAGCCTGCGGGACTCGGAGCTCGACGAGCGTGACGGCGACTCCTACCACTCGTGCCACAGCTCCGTCAGCTACCGCAAGGACTCGCCGCGCTGGGACGAGGAGGAGGAGGAGGAGGAGGAAGAGGAGGACGACCTCTACCTGGAGGAGGAGGAAGAGTTCAACGAGGACTATAGTGAGAATGAGGAAGGCTATGCCAAGGAGGAAGAGGAGGAGGAGCTGCGGGAGCAGGAGGTTTATGAGTCCAAAGCCCTGGAGCACGACACGTACCCGGCGGCAGCACCGAAAGCGCCCGGGCAGCAACAGCCCGTCCCGCAACAGCCGCAGGCACCGCAGGAGAGGAAGGAGGAGAGGAAGGAGGAGAGGAAGGACAAGGACACGGCTGCCCCCCAGGAGAGCCCCGAGTCCCTCCTAGCCCAGCGGGCAGAGGATGAAGCCCCCGCGCCCGAGGCGGCGCAGGAGCCCGAGCCCCCGGCAGCCGCCGAGAGGTAGGAGAGAGCGGGAGGGAGAGCGGGTCCCCGGGACACGCACGGTGCCGGAGGTGGCCGAGGCTGGGGGGATGTCACCATGCGGGTGTCACTGAGCGCCTTGCGCCGTGTCCAGGGTGCCGGGTGCTGTCCTGGGCCGACAGGGTGAATTACTTGGTGGCCGTGTCCCCAGTGCCACCAATAATTCGGGATCGGTCTTTGTCTTCAGTTATTGAGAGGCTCTGCCGGGAGGGCATGCAGCTTTTTCCAGGATTTTGCGGGGCTTAAATTACAGCCTGGAGTCAGGGGAACTTCTGATTTAAAAGAACCCATAATGAGATGGCAGTTTTTTTGAAAAAATATAAAAACCCCAACCTTACATATTTAGGGCTGCACGCAGGTGGCCTTGCTTTGGCTCCACCAGCGCCTCCTCCTGGGGGCTGAGACCGCAGATTCATGTCATGCCGGGAGAGGGGGAGAGGGGGATACTCTTTCCTCCATTTTTTCCCCTAAAAAAAAAAAGGGGGGGGAAAGAGGGAAAAGACAAGACATGTGCAGGCTGGAGGGGCATCCGGGTGCGCGCCGCAGCGGGGCCGTGACGCGCTGCGTGTGCTCGCAGGGAGGCGCCGGCGGAGGTGCAGGACCCCAAGGCGCGCGCCAAGGCCAACTGGCTGCGAGCCTTCAACAAGGTTTGCATGCAACTGCAGGAGGTGAGCGAGCCCGTGCCGGGACCCCCATCCCATGGGAAGCCGGCCCCCAGCCCGGTGCCAAGGGCTGGGGTGCGACGAGGACCTTCCCCGTCCCCGGCATGCGCCGCATGTGCCTCCCCGTTGGTTGAGTTGACCGTTTTCTGTTCTGTTTTTAGACTCCATCCTCCATCTTTTCTTTTTGTTTTGGCTCCGGCTGCACCGCGCCCCCCTCCCCGCCGCTTCTCTTTTCAGTTCTCCACCACCATGGTCCTTGCGCCCGTGTCTCCCCTGCCCGCAGGGAAGGGCTCTAGCCCGCCTGCAGGTAAGCATGTGCCGCGCGCGTCCCGAGCGCCCGGCCCCGGCAGGGGCAAAATCGGCCCTTTCCCCCTCCAAAAAGCCCCTGCGTGGGGCAGGGGCGCCGGGCCCTGCGCCCACCCCATGTTCCCGGCTTTTCCCCCGCTTGGCTCCGTGCACGGAGCCTCCCCTGCGATGCTGTGGCTGTCCCTTGCCCGGAGCGCCCGGGCACCCCACTGCCCGTTTTCCAGCACGTCTCCGAGGGTTTTTTGTCTTCCCAGGACAAACACCGTGCGGGAAAGATCCCAGCTGTTTTAGGAGCGTGCATTATCCGTAATCCCTTTCCATGCTTCCCGCTGGCTCAGCGCTCATTCATTCCCAAGCAGAGCTGCATCCCTGGGATGCCAGGATGCTTCCCGCTGCCTTCCCGGCATAGGAGTTGGCTCTGCAGCCCCTGACTGGCACCATGTGTATTGCAGGCCCGTGGAGACGGCGACGGAGAAGCCAAATCCCTCTGGTTCAAAGGCGGGTGAGTGAGGGACGGGGCGGCGGGCGAGGAGGTGAGTGGCTCGGGATGGCACGGAGCCTCGGCCGGGGGCTGAACGCACCGGGTCACCTGGAGACGATTGGAGGGGACCCCAGATCCCCGCCGGAATCACACTGAGCCCAGGGTGTCTGCCTGGCTTTCCTGGGAGCCAGAGGCTGCGAATCAGCATCTTACTCCAAGCACGGCCCCGGCGCTTCAGCGGAAAACCCGCCTGTCCTGCTCCGTGCCACAAAGCCCAAGCAAAACGAGCCCCAAATGCTCCTTTTTTAGCAGCATTTCACTGTCCCCACGTTGTACCAGCCATGGCCACAGCAGCAGCTCTCTGCCAGCGTCCCCAGTGCCGCCATCCAGCATCCCGGGCCCTGCCCCAGTGGGCAGATGATGGAGCCGGGTGGCCTCGAGCCGCCACCGGGCGCTGCCGGCTGCTGCATCCCGAGCAGGGCACGGGGCTCGGGGGTCCCGTTGCGGCTGGCACCGCCCGCGCCCCGCTCACTCTCGTCTCTCTTGCAGGCCGGGCGGCGGGCTGATCATTATAGACAGCATGCCGGACATACGCAAGAGAAAACCCATCCCCCTAGTTAGCGATTTGGTGAGGTTCCTCCTAACGCTTTGCACCCGCCAGCCGCCGGCTTCGCTCCCGCTCCGACCCGCTGGACGTCGCTGCCCGCCGCGGAGGCGGCGCCGCCGCGGGCACACGCGTAGGGCTCGCGCTCGCCGTGCTCCGCTCCCCGGCTGCCTCTAACGTGCCTTGTGTTCTCTGTTCTTCTTTTCTGGGCCGCCCCCGGCTGCAGGGGGGCGGCGGTGAGGTTTCTGCGCTGCATTGACAGCATGCCCGACATTAAGCTTGGACGCAAATCTCTCCCTCTAGTGCGAGACCTGGTGAGCGCCGTGCGAGGGGTTAAAGAGAGAGCACCCGTGGGTGCCCGGCCCGGCCGCCGCGGGGGTGCTCGCCCGGCGGCTCCGGTGCCGGCCGCAGGGCACGGGGCCAAGCGCCCAGTGTGGCGGCTTGGCGCGGGGACGCTCGTCCTGCATCCCGGGATGTGCGGAGCGGGGCGGGAGGGAGCGGGTGCTGCGAGGCCGGCCGGGCCCCCCCTCTGGGTGCTTCTCTTTAAGGCGCCCCGTCCCCGCACGGAGCATCAGTCCGAGGCGCCCCGTAGCAGCGGCTGGTTTCCCATATTTGCTGCCGGCGGCTCCCGCTGGCTCCTTCATCCCGTGCCACGGGCTCTGCTCCCGGCGCCGCTCAGGTTAACGGGATTTTCTTGTCCCTGTCCCCGCCGGGCGGTGCCCGGGCCCATCCAGCCCGTCCCTGCTTTGGGATGCAGGGATGCGCCAAGCCCGGCTCAGCAATATTGGAACCCAGACGCTCATCACAGCCCCCGGGAAGGTGCCCGCTGCCCCCCACCTCCCTGTACCCCTCCTGGCCCCACTCTGTGCCCACCCTAGGGTGCTCCTGTCCCCAACCCGCCTCCCCCTGTCCCCCCCCAGCCTCAGTGCTCTCCATCACCCTCCCTGCTGCGGCAGCCGCTGATGCTTCTGCGCTGAGTGTTGTGTCGCGGCGGGACGGGCACAGGGACGGGCACGGCGGGCTGGCTGTGGCCACGACGGGCTGGCTGTGGCCACGCTGAATCCCTCTGGGCTGCTGCCTTTCCCAACCGGAGGGATTCGCTGCAGGCTGCAGGTTTTGGGGACCCTGGCGGGAATATCCTCCGCTAAGGGCGACCAGCCCCATGGTGGCCTTTGGGTGGGATCGGTGCCACTTCGTTCCTGCTGGTGACAAAGGAGAAAAGAGGGAAGGGGTGGGAATTGTGGAGCCGTGAAACACTAACGCCTCTCGTTCCCTCCGCTGCCGCTGCTGCCGCAGGCCATGGTGAGTGTCCCCCGGCGGCCCCCACGGCCCGGCCGTGCAGCTGGAGGCTGTTGGGGACAGGGGGAGACCCCCCACCCACCCCAGCTTCCCCCCCCATGACTCACAGTCCACTTTTCTCTCCGCCAGTCGCTGGTGCAGTCCAGGAAAGCAGGAATCACGTCCGCGCTGGCCTCGAGCACCCTGAACAACGAGGAGCTGGTAGGTGCCAGCGCGGGGGGCTGCAGGGGTGGCAGCGACGCCACCCGGGCACGTGGGAGCTCCCCCTTGCTCCCTCCCTGCCTTCCTTCCCGGCGCAGAAAAACCACGTTTACAAGAAGACCCTGCAAGCCTTAGTGTACCCCATCTCGTGCACGACGCCGCACAACTTCGAGGTGTGGACGGCCACGACGCCCACCTACTGCTACGAGTGCGAGGGGCTGCTGTGGGGCATCGCGCGGCAGGGCATGCGCTGCGCCGAGTGCGGCGTCAAGTGCCACGAGAAGTGCCAGGACCTGCTCAACGCCGACTGCCTGCAGAGTAAGGAGCCCTGAGGGTGTCCCCGGCCATCCCCTCGCCGCCTGCCACGCGGCTGGTCTGGATTTCATATCCTCATTCCCGCTGTGTGCATGGTGGGGATGCCCTGGGCAAGTCCTGACCAGAGCACAGACCCCGCCAGGTTGGAATTTGCCCATGTCTGGTGCTGAGCTCAGGGATGCTCAGGCCATTCCCAGGTGCCGCCTGTGTCCCTTGTTTGTCCCTTGTTCCGCCCGTCACCGTTGTCCTCTCCCAGGGGCGGCGGAGAAGAGCTCCAAGCACGGAGCGGAGGACCGGACCCAAAACATCATCATGGTGCTCAAGGACCGCATGAAGATCCGGGAGCGCAACAAGCCTGAGATCTTCGAGCTCATCCAGGAGGTGTTCGGTGTCACCAAGACCACGCACACGCAGCAGATGAAGGCCGTGAAGCAGAGCGTCCTGGACGGCACCTCCAAGTGGTCAGCCAAGATCAGCATCACGGGTAGGCACCGGTGTCACCGCTCCAACCTGTCCCCGTGCCACCGCCGTGGGGGACCCCTGTGTCCCAGTGGCTCCCAATGGAGCGCATGGCATCCTGCGGGCACATATTCCCCCCAGCAAACCATACCATACCATGGCGAATTTGGGATAATCTGCATGAGGTGCCATGGCCCACGGGGGGCTCGGGGCGTCCCGCCGCCCGTGCCCACGCCGCTCACTGCTCTCTCCATCTCTTCTCTCTGCCTGGTGGTGCCCGCACGTGGCCGGCTCTGCGTGCCCTGCTGCAGTCGTTTGCGCCCAGGGTCTGCAAGCCAAGGATAAGACGGGTTCCAGTGACCCGTATGTTACTGTCCAGGTTGGAAAGACGAAAAAAAGGACTAAAACTATCTACGGCAATCTCAACCCGGTCTGGGAGGAGAATTTCCATTTGTAAGTTGGGTCCTTGCCTCCCTGCTGTGGTTTTGGGCACCGTCTTTCCCCTCTTGAGCACAGGGGATGGAAGTGGAGGGTCCCTGGGGATGGAAGGCGGGATGGTGCCTGTGTCCCCGCTCATGCTGTCCCCTTCCCATTGCAGCGAGTGCCACAACTCCTCCGACCGCATCAAGGTGCGCGTGTGGGACGAGGACGATGACATCAAGTCCCGCGTCAAGCAGCGCTTCAAGCGCGAGTCTGATGACTTTTTGGGCCAGACCATCATCGAGGTGCGGACCCTGAGCGGCGAGATGGACGTCTGGTACAACCTCGGTGAGCTCCGCGATGGCACCGCGGCAGGGCTGTGCTCGGGGGGACCCAGCGCCTCATGCCCTTCTCCCTGTGCCCGAGGCAGACAAGCGCACGGACAAGTCGGCCGTGTCGGGCGCCATCCGGCTGCACATCAGCGTGGAGATCAAGGGCGAGGAGAAGGTGGCCCCGTACCACGTGCAGTACACGTGCCTGCACGAGGTGAGCGCCCCACGGGCACCGCCGCCATCACGGGGTCCCCCGTGCCCGCCGGGGACCTCACGGGACCCTCTCGCCCTTTCCCAGAACCTTTTCCACTTCGTGACGGACCTGCAAAACAACGGGGTGGTGAAGATCCCCGACGCCAAGGGCGACGACGCCTGGAAGGTGTATTTTGACGAGACAGCGCAGGAGATCGTGGATGAGTTCGCCATGCGCTACGGCGTCGAGTCCATCTACCAGGCGATGACGTGAGCTCCCCGGCGCCGCCGTCCTGCCCCTACCCTCATCCCTGGCTGTGGTCGGCGCTCGGATCCCCATCGTTCCCCCGCGTTTCCCCCTTCCCAGGCATTTCGCCTGTCTCTCCTCCAAGTACATGTGCCCGGGGGTGCCGGCTGTGATGAGCACCCTGCTCGCCAACATCAACGCCTACTATGCCCACACCACCGCCTCCACCAACGTGTCCGCCTCCGACCGCTTCGCTGCCTCCAATTTCGGGGTAAGTCCGATGGTGCGTAAACCTTCTTCCTTCTTCTCTCTTGGGGGGGTGGCGGGTGGGGGGCTCGGGGGGGCGGACAGGGGCCGTGCAAACCCCCCCGCTGCACTCCCCCCGCAGTCAGGCTGCTGCCCTGGGGGTTCAATCTGCCCCGGTTTGCCAAGGAGGGAGTTTCCCCATCTGAATTTGCGCCCTGAATTCTCCTGCAGAGCTTTGCAATCCACCCCGGCTTGGACTGCCGGGCTGCAGCGCGTGGCCCGCTGCCCCGGGCACCCCTGGGCACTCGGCTCCTGCAAGACGATGGCCTTTCTCATGCAACCCCTTCCCTGCTGGTCACGGGGCGCTTTGCACGGCCCTGAGCGCGTTGGTGCAACCTGAGCCCAGTGCAAACCCCCCCGGCAGCTGCACCAGCACCCATGGGTGCCTGTGGGTGCCTGGCTTTGCGCCACCCACTGCAAGGAGGCGAGTTTGCACCGGGGCCGGGCTGCCCCTCGGGGTGAGGAGGAAGAGGATGGACTGGGCTCCCACCCCAGCGACTCCGCATTTGCACGGAGCGAGTGGGGACGGGACCCCAGTCCCAGTAGCAGCAGGCAGGGAACAGCTAGAGTGGAGCTGAGCGCCAGGTCCTGCAGGCACGAGGGTGCAGGAGGAAACCACACGCGAAGCCTTTGCTCTGCCGCGGAGGGTGTTAAAAAACTTATTTCTTTCTCTTTTTTTAGAGAGCCTAAAGGTCGGGTCCTAAAGCGCCCGGCTTTAGGGCCGAGCGCGGTTGTAGCAGCCGCCGTGTGCCGGGGACGCACGGTCTCGCCCCAAGGCGCCCGGAAGGTTTGCGGTCGGTCGCCCAAGGCAGGCTCCGGCACGCGGTGCCCCCCGGCCCCCTGCCCGCATGCAGGACGGGATGCGGGACGGCAGCAGCCTCGCTTGCGGGTGCCCCCGTGAAGCCGGGCCCTGCGCGCTTGCCACGCTCCCCGCCAGCCTCCGCGCGCCCTCTCGCAGCCCGGCGGGCGCTTTTCCTCCGGCTCCGGCACGACAGCCCAGGCGGTGCCGGACCAGCATCCCGCTGCCCCCCACCTGGAGCATCCGGCTGGTTTGGAGCCCCCCGGGGCATCGCCCTGCCCGTGTCCCTCAGTACCCGCTTGGCCAAGGTGGCTTCGTCTCGGCGAGGCCCGAAGCAGCTTTGTGGCTGAAACTGGGCGGGTTTTGCAAAAGCAGCTCTTTCCTCGGCCGCTTTTTGGGGCGCTTGGAGAAAGCCGCCGTCCTGAGCCCCTACGCTCTTCTCCCACCCGACGCCCTGGCCTTGGGGGACCTTTTGGCCATCTTGTCCCCACTTGTCCCCTGTGGTGCTGCCGCCTTCCTGGGCACCTGTGGGGGCTTCAGGCTCCTGCGCCAGCCGCCGTCGCTGACCCCCCACCCCAATTGCTGCCGTCTGCTCCACGCTGCCCGCTGACGACCCCCAACCACCATCGAGGACGGGCGTCCTTCCCAGCAGGGCACAGCCCGCAGGAGGGCAGGAGATGGGGAGGGGGACGAGCTGGGGAGGGGGGTGGCACAGGGCCAGGGGGCCCAGAGAGGCAGGCGAGGCCGGGAGGGGGGTGGGATGCGGCGCCGGGCGCTCTGCCCCCGTTTACCTGCTCCGGGGCGTTTCTCCGCAGAAAGAACGGTTCGTGAAGCTCCTCGACCAGCTGCACAATTCCCTGCGGATCGACCTCTCCATGTACCGGGTAAGCGCCCCGCATGCCTCAGTTTCCCCACCCGCCTAAGGAAGAGGCAGCTGAGTTCTCTCCCTGGAAAAGTCGGATGGTTTCCCCGAGCTTTACTCCATGGGCAACTTCTTTTCCCTTCCCTTTTGCAGAACAACTTCCCTGCCAGCAGCCCTGAGCGGCTGCAGGACCTCAAATCCACGGTGGATTTGCTGACCAGCATCACCTTCTTCCGCATGAAGGTATGGCCCTGGCAGTAGCCACCACCTGGCAGTGGTGCCCTTGGTGGTGCCCCTCCTGCCAGACCCCGGGACCGATCCCGGGGCCTCACCAGGCCAGTGGCTCTGTGCCCAGCGGTGGCCGGCGCGGTTGGCTCCATAAGTTTCTCCACGCGCAGGTCCAGGAGCTGCAGAGCCCTCCGCGGGCCAGCCAGGTGGTGAAGGACTGCGTGAAGGCCTGCCTCAACTCCACCTACGAGTACATCTTCAACAACTGCCATGAGCTCTACAGTCGCGAGTACCAGACGGACCCGGTGAGCAAGGAGATCCACGAGCCGCCGGCCTCGCGCCCGCCCTGGAGCGCTGCGGCTGGCGTAGAGCCCCTGGGTGCTCCCACGTCCCCAGCGTGGAAGTGACCGGAGCCTCCCGTGTTCCCCATCCAGAGCAAGAAGGGGGAGGTGCCCCCTGAGGAGCAGGGCCCCAGCATCAAGAACCTGGATTTCTGGTCCAAACTCATCACCCTGATAGTTTCCATCATTGAGGAGGACAAGAACTCGTACACGCCCTGCCTGAACCAGTGCGTAGCCCTTGGGGTCCTGGGTGAATTAGTGTCACGCTCCAGCCCTTGGGGTCCTGGGTGAATTGGTGTCATAGCATCCTCTTTAAACACAGGGAAACTGAGGCACGGGGCGGTGGAGGGGGACCCACCATGTGGGCTGCTCAGCAAGCTGGGGAGATCCCCCAGGAGCCCCATTTCTGGGCAAAACAGGCAAAGGGGTGTCACCAAGTGTGTCCGGAGCTCTGTGCACCAGCCCCAGCAGCTGGGGGACACATGGGGACAGCCCAGGCATGGCCATGGGTGGCACAGGGCCCTGCTGTGGGGTGGCCCTGGCCATGGGGGCTGCTTGTGGGTCTGCGGGCTCCCCGCGAGCGCCCTGTCCCCTCGTCCACAGGTTCCCGCAGGAGCTCAACGTGGGCAAGATCAGCGCCGAGGTGATGTGGAACCTCTTCGCCCAGGACATGAAGTACGCCATGGAGGGTGAGTGTCCCCAGGCACCCGTGGGGCAGGACCGAGGCGGTGGGGACACGGTGGGGCGCTCCCCCCTTACCTCCAACAGCATCACTATGAGCTGAAATCTCTCCCTACAAACACCAAGCTGACCTTGGCACCCCCAGAGCCACCATGGGGAAAGCTCCCGTGCCCGGGGTGGGACGCGGGTGGGCTCGAGCCGACCTGTGCCCACGGTGCTCTCCCTGCGCAGAGCACGACAAGCACCGGCTGTGCAAGAGCGCCGACTACATGAACCTGCACTTCAAGGTGAAGTGGCTCTACAACGAGTATGTCACCGAGCTGCCCTCCTTCAAGAGCCGCGTGCCCGAGTACCCCGCGTGAGTGCCCGCCTCGGTGGGGAGCTGCCCACCTCGTGCCGCGCGTCCCCAGCGCCGCCCGCCCTCACTGGGCACGTGTCCCTTCACAGCTGGTTTGAGCCCTTCGTGATCCAGTGGCTGGATGAGAACGAGGAGGTGTCGCGGGATTTCCTGCACGGAGCGCTGGAGCGGGACAAGAAGGATGGGGTAGGAGGGCAGCTGGTCTTGGCCGGAGCTCAGTGGAGGGGACAGCAGTGGCCACCCGAGGCTGTTCCCTTGGCCGAGGGCACGTGGGCGGCTCACAGGCCCTGTCCCCGCTGCAGTTCCAGCAGACATCGGAGCACGCGCTCTTCTCCTGCTCCGTCGTGGACGTCTTCTCCCAGCTCAACCAGAGCTTCGAGATCATCAAGAAGCTCGAGTGCCCCGACCCGCAGATCGTGGGGCACTACATGCGGCGCTTTGCCAAGGTGGGGTCCTGCCTCTGCCCGCGCTCCTGGCACAGCCCAGCGGATCCCACTGTTGGCTTCCACGAGACTCACTGTGTCCTTCCTTTCGGCTCTTTCCCTCCCTCTTCCTCCTCGTTGCTGCACTCTGGGCCTGTCCCATCGCTCGGGGGGCTGCAGACCATCAGCAACGTGCTGCTGCAGTACGCCGAGATCATCTCCAAGGATTTCGCCTCCTACTGCTCCAAGGAGAAGGAGAAAGTGGTGAAGTACCCGCTCGTCTCGCTGGCCAGGCGCTGCCTGGTGTCCCCTGTCCCGTCCCAGCACTCAAAGGGACCTGGGTGTCCCCACACTGCTGCCCTGCGGGGCCGGTGGCCTGGGCGTCCCTGCTGATGCCCAAAGGAGCCGGTGGGCGGGTGACAGGTGGCCCCTGGGTGTCCCCAGGGTGTGGGGTGGTGGCACGGTGGCTTGTCCCCGTGTCCCTGCGATGCTGCGGTGCCTCGTGCTGACCCTGCTCTCCATGCTGCCCTCCAGCCCTGCATCCTGATGAACAACATCCAGCAGCTCCGCGTGCAGCTGGAGAAGATGTTTGAAGCCATGGGGGGGAAGGAGGTGAGTGTCAGGGCCCCTAGGGGGGGACCCCCATAGTCCCACCTCCCCGGGGCAACCCCTTCCCCGGCTCCACAGCCCCCTTTCCCTCCTGCACGGACCCCCCTGTGCCACCCCATGGCACCCTGCCGGCTCAGCCACCCCAGCTCCGACCAACGCTGGGCTCTGCCCTTCCCCTGTGGTGCTTTTGGGGTGCGGAGACCCTCCAGGGCTGGGAGAGAGCCCCCACCCCCGGTGTCCTCTCCAACCTGTCCCCTGTCCCCAGCTGGACACAGAAGCCAGTGACATCCTCAAGGAGCTGCAGGTGAAACTCAACAATGTCCTGGACGAGCTGAGCCGGATCTTCGCCACCAGGTACCCCCGGGCCAGGGGACGAGGGACGGGGGCTGTTGGGCAGGTGGTGGCCTGGGGGATGCTGAGCGCTGCGGTCCCCAGCTTCCAGCCGCACATCGAGGAGTGCGTGAAGCAGATGGGTGACATCCTGGGCCAGGTGAAAGGCACTGGCAACGTCCCCGCCAGCACGTGCAGCAGCGTGGCCCAGGACGCCGACAACGTCCTGCAGCCCATCATGGACCTCCTGGACAGCAAGTGAGTGTGAGGGACAGCAGGGCCCATATGGGGACCCCTGTGACTCCCCAAGCCACTCTGGGAGCGATGGGGACTTGTGCCAATGTCTCATAGGGGTGGTGGTGGCCGAGCAAAGGGTGGCACCAGGGGTGCCAAGCTCAGCTCTGTCCCCTCTCTGCAGCCTGACACTCTTTGCCAAGATCTGCGAGAAGACCGTGCTGAAACGGGTGCTGAAGGAGCTCTGGAAGCTGGTGATGAACACCATGGAGAAGACCATCGTCCTGCCGCCGCTCACTGACCAGACGGTGAGGGACTGGGGCCGGCACCTGGGGACCCTGGAACTCGCCTGGCCTTGTGCGCTGTGCACAGGTGGCCCGTGGGGGACATCGCTGAGGACGTGAGGGCTTCGTTCAAGCCCCCAGCTCATGGCTGGAGAGGGGATGGAGGAGGGAAAGGTTCATGCTGGGGTGCCCAGTGGCATCCAGCGCATCTCACCGAAGGACTGTCACCCTCCTGCCACCCCCATCATGGCACCTGTGGGGGGAAATCAGTCCTTTCCTCCCCATTCTGCCCCCCAGGCTGTGGGCACAGCATCCCCTTCCATGGGATGTGGGCACGGGCCCTGCACCAGGCGCTGAATCCGTGAATCCGGTGACACCATGGGGCTGGGATTGCTCCGGGCTCAGGCGTGATGGGCTGGGCTCAGTCCTCGCCCAGGGCCTGGGTGGGCCCAGATGGAGCCGGAGGCAGCGGCAAGTGCAGGGAATCGCCTGGCAACTTGGAGAGAGGCTTCCTGGAGGCTTCGAGGCTCCGTCTCGCGCTGCTGCGTGTCCCCGCGCTCCTGCGTGTGGCAATGTCCCCAGGGCTGGGGGGCTGCCACTGCCTGCCCCATGGCTTTTGCTGGGGGGTGGTCGTGCTTCTGTGCTCTTGGGGGTCTAGCAAGGAAGGAGAAGGTCCCTTCTCCAGGGGACCAGAGACACCAAAGGCTGTTCCTGTCCTTGTCCTGCTTGGTGGCTTCCCACAGAGCTGGGATCTGGGACTCTTGGATGGGCTCTAGCAGGGAGTCCCCGGAGCTGCTGTGTCCCCTCTCTTGGTCCCCCGGGGCCGTGGGGCTTCTCGCCCCAGCCGTGTAAGGGACAGTGTGACACAGGCTGCTTCCCTGCAGCCCTTAGCACCGAGGTGGCCCGCTGAGGTGCCGCTTGTCCCGGCGCGGAGCGTCTCCGCGCACTCGGATGAGCCAGCAGAGCTCCAGGGCAGCGAGGACCCGGAGCCAGGTCCCCACCGCAGCCCGGGGTCCTGCCCCCTTCCTGCCCCTTGAAGATGCTCCCATGGAAGTGTGGATGGCTTAAAATGCCACAATGGGCATTTTCCCCCCCAATTCTGGGGAGTTTCTGGCTGGAGGCTGGTCTTGGTGCTGGGTAGGGTCCAACCTGGGGGGGAGTCTGTCCTGGAGCAGCAGCCGGAGGCGCTCGAGGGGCGTCTGCTCCGCGCCGTGACCCGGGTGGGCATCAGCAGCTCTCACCCGGTGCGTCACCGCGCTGGGGTCGCTTTGTCACCGCGCGTCACCCGCTGGGACGGACCGGCGCGGGTGGCACGGAACCGATGCGGTGCCGTGGAGCTCAGGGATGCTGGAGCGCCGGGATCCGGATGCCCTCCGGGCACGCGGCCAGGGCTGTGGGCAGCCGGGGGGTGACAGCAGGATGTGACCGGGGCGGGGGGTGACAGCAGGACGTGACACTCATGCAATGGTTGTTCTCTCCACTTGCTCCGCTCGCCTCTCAATGGCAGATGATTGTAAGTACGGCGGCTCCCGGGGTGTCTGTCTGTCTGTCCGCTGTGTGTCGGTCCCGACCTCACCGGTTCTTGTGTCGTGTGGCTGTCCCCTCCTTGCCCTCCGTGTCCCCACGTCCCCTTGCTGTCCGCTTGGCACCGGTCCCGGTGGGACACCCGGCCGGACCGGGGCTGGAAGGCTCCCGGAGGCGCCCGCGCCCGCTGGATTTGCCAGGCTGAGGGTCAGGCTTGGCACGGAGGGAGGGAGCTGCCAGTGCTTGGCAGTGCCACCTATTCGTGCCAGCCAAATGCAGGCAGATCCCTCCGTCCTGCTCTGCCACCGAGGGGACCGAGCTCAGCAGGAGCATGAGAAGGAGCAGGATGTGCCGGGCGGATGGGGCTGCTCCTCCTGGTCGCTGTGCCTCAGTTTCCCTATGAGATAATGGCTGTGCTGGGGAAGGGCGGTGCTGAGGGCAGAGGCTTCTGGTGACAAGCGTCTTGCAGGGACACGGAGGTCCCCAGCTGAGGTTGTGGGGTGATCGGGGAGGGCAGCTGCCCCACAGGCTTTTTCCTTGACCGGGATCCATGACTGGCATCCCGGACTCCTGGGCCCCTGTCTCAGTGCTGCTGTCACTTCCTTGCACGGCTTTGACCGAGATTCCCTTCCGCTGTCTCCTGCTCCCCTGGGACAACGAGCTGGATCCCTGGGGGACACCTTGAGCCCCCCGAGGCCCCTGGCACCTTCCCAGGGCGCCCAGTCCGGGGTTCCAGGCACCCGGCTCCCTGGTCCCTGCAGGGACAAACATTGGTCCCTCTTCATCCCCACACCTTGGTGGCCAGTAGCAGCGTTTGGAAGGACCCCAGCAGCAGCCCCCAGACCTTGCGGGCACCTAACGAGGGTGCCAGGGTCCAGCCTTTGGTTGTGCCAGGCCTCCCTCCGTCCCCGCACTGGGACAGCTGTCCCTGCTGCAGCAATGGGGACAGTGGCAGCTCTGTGCAACCCCGGGGGGTCCCAGGCAAAGGGACCCCCCAGCACCGCGTGCCTCAGTTTCCCCCCAGGACAGGACCGTCTCATATCCCTGAAGCTGCTCTTTGGCCATCTGTGCCCCAAACCCCCCCAGGCTGGTTCAGCCCCCCCACCCTGTGCCACGTCTGCCTCGTTTTAAACCGGCCCACCCCGAAAAAAACGGGGGGCAGCGAGCTCTGCACCCTGCCTACCAAGTCCCAGCGGGGGCTGCGCCCCTGCGCTGCAGCCCCCTCCTCTGTCCCCTATTGTCCCTTGTCCCCGAGTGCCGTCCCCGTGCCCCCCAACGCCACCGCTCACCCTCTGACGTTGCTTCTACAGGGCACGCTCTTGAGAAAACATGGCAAGGGGACAGAGAAGGTAAATAGCCCGTGGGCTGCTGCGTGTGTCGTGGCCCCGGGGCCGCTCGGGACCCCTGCCCACCCCATGTGCCCCTGGCCGGGGTGCCCGGGCCTGTCCGTGCTGCCTGTCGTGCTGTCTGGATGTGCCGTGGGTGCTGTGGTGTCCCGCTGTGCCGTGTTGTCCGTGCTGGGGCCACCGCCGACGGGGCTGTGTCCTGGGGACGGGGCGGGGGACGTGGCCTGGATGGGGGGGCGCAGGGGGTGTCTCTGCAATGGGGATGGGGGGGACATGTAGTGGCTGCTCTGCAGCCCGAGCGTGGCACCAGCTGGTCCCCAAAGGCATCTGCCGTGTCCCCCTGGGAAAGGGTGACACCCCAGGGGTGCGGACAGGGGCTGCAGAGATCCCCTGGATCTCCTAGCTGCTCCCCACCACCCATGGGTGCTCCCGCCACCCCTGGGTGCCCCCTGCGCCTCCTGGGTGCTCAGGAATGCCGGGCGTTCTTCCAGCCTTGCCTGGAGCTGCAGCCCGGGAAGGGCAGCTCCGGAGCGCGGTCCTGGGCTCAGCCCCAGCTGCCCTGGGGACACCGGGGTGCCACGCTGGGGACCCCAAAGTGCTGTCCTAGGGACAGCGGGAACCCCGTGGTGCCGCCCTGGGGACAGCAGGGACTCCAAGGTGCTACCCTAGGGACAGCAGGGCCATCGAGGTGCCACCCTGGGGACAGCTGGGACCCCAGGGCTGCCCAGCTCCGCTATGCCGAGCTCTCCTTCTGCTCCCGCTGCTCATGGAGCAGCTGGGGCTGGGAGCAAAGACGTGCCGGGGGGCGGGTTGCAATGGCAGCAGAGACCTGGCACGCTCATCACCAGGTGGGCCCGGGGCAGTTAGGTAGCCGCAGGAGGCTGGACGCCGGCGAGCGCCCGGCCTGACGCTCTGCAGCTGCCGACTGGTGTCCGGCCAGCGTCACCCCCGGACACCTGGGCCCGCCGGCGCCGCCGAGCCCGCCGGGGCCGCCGGTAACTGTCCCTTGCTGTTCTCGTTGCAGAGCAGGGTGAAGCTGCCCAGTCACACTGAAGTAAGGACACGGCTCTTCTCCTGCCCGCGCGCCTCCGCTCCCCGCGCCCGCCTCCGCCGGCCCCGCGCCCCGCGCCCCGGCCACTGCCCCCTGCTCTGCAGGCTCGGGGGCAGCTCTGTACCGTGTCCCAGCGGGCTCCGTTCAGGGGACACCCGTGTCCCTGGCTCCCAGCCCGCCGGGGGACCAGGGCCAGCAAGGGAGGGTTAATGGGAACCAAGCGGGGGGCAGAACGGAAAGGGTTAATAGAGGGGGGCACAAATGGGCACTGTGCCGCCACCAAGCCCTGGACACCCCTTTGGACGCTATGCCCTGTGGGCACAGGGGCTGGGGGCTCTGCGGGTGGCACCAGGGGCTGTGCCACCCCTGTCCTGCCATGCTCGGTGCAGGGACGCTGTCCCTGCAGGGTCCTGGTGGCCCCGTGCCGGGTTCCGCTGGGTGCCAGGGCTCCGGGCGCCGAGTCGGGACCCGCAGTGGGGCTGCTGGTGCAGCATCCCGGCTCCTGTCCCAGGCCCCAAATCCTGGCTTTGGGCAGGGGGGGATGCAGCAGTACCCTCCAGGTCGGCACGGCCAGTGGGCAGCCCGGCACGGCCAGCGGGCAGCCCGGCTGCACCCGCGTCGGCCCCACGGCGGCCACCACCCACGGCGCCCGCTCACCATCCCCGTGCCCTTCTCTCTGCTCCCCGCAGGGCACCCAGATGATCTTCAACGCGGCCAAGGAGCTGGGCCAGCTCTCCAAGCTGAAGGTGAGGGCGGCGGGCGCGGGGGGCGGCAGGGCGCGGGCGCCCGGCGCGGCTCTCAGCGCCACCTTGGCCCGCGCAGGACCACATGGTGCGGGAGGAAGCCAAGAGCCTGACGCCCAAGCAGTGCGCGGTGGTGGAGCTGGCACTGGACACCATCAAGGTGGGACCCCGTGGCTGTCACCGCGGGAGTGGCGCCCACTGGGGGCTCGCGATGGCCCTGGGGGCTCCATAAAGAGGTGCTGAGCCGCCCTGGTGCCCCTCCTGGCAGCAATACTTCCACGCGGGCGGCGTGGGGCTCAAGAAGACCTTCCTGGAGAAGAGCCCCGACCTGCAGTCGCTGCGCTACGCGCTCTCCCTCTACACGCAGGCCACCGACCTCCTCATCAAAACCTTCGTGCAGACCCAGACCTCGCAGGGTAGGACGTGCCACCCCCTCAGTGTCCCCCCCCCAGGCCACCAAGGGCCACGTCATGGCGGGGCTTGGGGACAGCGGCCAGTGTCCAGCACAATGGGCAGGATGGGGCACAAGGGATAACGGGGGGTTCGCCCCCCAGCCGCTGCGGCGGTGGCCACCGAGCAGCCCCGTCACTGTCCCCCCCGTCACCGTCCCCACGGTCCCATGCCAGCCCCCGTAGTGGCCCCAGGCGCACGTCCCCGTGCGTGGCGCCGGGTGCCCCGTCCCGCCGTGTCCCTCGCCCGGCCTCGTGTGCGTCTGGGCTTGGCTCTCTGTGCAGGGCAGTCCGTGCTGTGTGTGGCGGCCGGGCGGGTGCCCGCGCGCGCCCGCCGCTTCCCTGTCCTGCAGTGTCGTCTGGCTGCTCGGCCGTGCGTCTGTCTGCGAGACCTGACCTCTCTCTCTCTCTTCTCTGTGTTTTTCCTCCCTCTTCTCGCTCTTTCCTCCCCACCGCTCGCTGTGCCCCTCTCTCTTCTTCTCCTCCACTCTTCTTTCGCCCTGTGTCTCTGTCTTTCTCTCTCGCCTTCCTACTAGTGCACGGTGGCAAAGGGGTTAGGTTTACCCTTAGTGAAGAAATTTATCCTGAGAAGGGTACGTGTGATGCTCCCCCGCGCCAGCCCCTGCCTGCCGCCGTCTGCCTGGGCTAGTAACCGTCCCAGCAGGGCTAGTAACCGTCCCCCGCCCGGCCAGGCAGAGCCTCAGCCCCGCCGGGTGCCCCGTGTCCCCACTTTGGAGGAATCAGGCACGGGTGACGCCGTCCGGGCTGGTGCCTCCAGCTAGTGCCACCCCATGGGGCACCCAGGGACCCTGCGCAGGGGGCACCCTGCCTCTGACGGGACACACAGCCCTGTGTGGCCCTTTGGGACGGTGGATTTCCCCCCCCCCGCCCTAACCCCCCCATTGCCAGCAGGACCTTTACTAGCCTTGCTCTGTGCCCCTCGGGGGCCCCGCTTGGCCGCCCCCCGCTGCGGGGGCTCCGCACCCATGCTTGGACCCCCCCTCCATCACCTCCATCCCGGCTCAGCATGTGGCACCGACGGGGTGGGCACCGGGGTGCCCGGGGGGGCTGGGGTGTCCCGGTCAGGCAGAGGATGGAGAGCGAAGGGTGCCCGCCCCGCTCCAGGGACGTGTCCCCAGGCTGGTGGCACCGAGTGACGCGCGGGGACGTGGCCTCTTTCCCACTGTTGTTTCCTTCCCGCCTGGGTCTTGTCCCTGCCTCCTTCCCCAGCGTGGGGCTTCTTCGCTGCTCTTGGTTTGATGTCCCCTCCTTAGCCTGACTTGTCCCTTCACCCGTCCCTCTGCCTTGCCGCCCTCCTTCACCCATGGGTGCATGCGCGGCGCAGGGTGGTGGATGGGAGGATGCTCCTGGGCGCAGGTCACCCCAGTGTCCCCTACACTGGGTGCACGAGGAGGGGGTCCGGGGCTTGGTGTGGCCCCCCCAGCGTGGAGGGGACCTGGGTGGAGCCGAGGGTGGCACGAGGTGGCATTCGGGTCCCTGCAGCCCGGTGCAGAGCTGGGGCAGAGCCGGTGGTGCAAAGAGCACCGAGTCCCCTGGGTGCCGCATGACACGTCCCCCTCCTTGTGCCGAGCGGTGACAACCAGCTGCTGGGACCGGCACCTGCCGCTGTCCCCGCTCGCTGCCACCCCGGCCAGGGGCTTCTTCCCAAGGCCAAAACATGGGATGGGGAAAGACGGGACCTCCCAGCAGTGCGGAGAGCAGGGCCACCACGGGGCACCTTGATGCCACCTTGCCTGGTGACCTGTCTCCTGCGATGCTGTCCCGCTCACGTGTCCCCCCCGGCCTCGCAGGCTCTGGTGTGGACGACCCCGTTGGCGAGGTCTCCATCCACGTGGAGCTCCTCACCCACCCGGGTACCGGCGAGCACAAAGTCACCGTCAAAGGTGGGTGATGCAGCAGGATGGGGACATGGGGACATCCCCTAGGACCCTCCTGCCCCTCACCGCCCTCTTCCTCCTAGTGGTGGCCGCCAATGACCTCAAGTGGCAAACGTCGGGCATCTTCCGGCCCTTCATTGAGGTCAACATCATCGGGCCCCACCTGAGCGACAAGAAGAGGAAATTCGCCACCAAGTCCAAGAACAACAGCTGGGCGCCCAAGTACAACGAGAGCTTCCAGTTGTGAGTGGTGGCGCTGGAATGGGGGGGACAGCCCTGTCCTGGGGGGGGGTCCCGCATCCCAGGGGATGCTCCAGCCCCGCATCCTCCGCGCATGCGGCAGCACTGAAAGCACCCGGGTTTTTTCCCTCCAAAAGGATGTTTTGATGCTTTCCACTGGCCAACGCCAAGCAGTGCTTTGCAGCCCATCAAAAAAGTGCATTTTTGGGGGTGGGAGGGAGAAAATTGGGACGATTTCTTTGTTTTCTCCCGCGGCTGCTCTGCGGCGGTGCCCAACGCGCGTTTCCCCGTTCCCTTCCCCGGCGCAGCACGCTGGGCACGGAGACGGGCCCCGAGTGCTACGAGCTGCAGGTGTGCGTGAAGGACTACTGCTTCGCGCGCGAGGACCGCACGGTGGGCATGGCCGTGCTGCAGCTGCGCGAGCTGCTCCAGCGGCCGGCCTGCGCCTGCTGGCTGCCCCTCGGCCGCCGCATCCACATGGACGACACGGGCCTCACGGTGCTGCGCATCCTCTCGCAGCGCAGCAACGACGACGTGGCCAAGGAGTTCGTCAAGCTCAAGTCGGACACGCGCTCGGCCGAGGAGGGCAGTGGTTAAAGCGCCCCCCGTTCCCCCCCCCACACACCACCAGGCCCCGTTTATTCCCCCTCCTCACCCCAACGGGCCCCTTTTCTACAGCATCCTCCAGCCGTGGATAAGCCATAGGGACGGGCCGCCCTCCTCCTCGCGCCCGGGGCAGTGCCGTGGAGGGGACGCGGGTGTCCCGCGCTGTGTGTCCCCCTTGGTGCCAGGCACACGCCGGCAAGGAAGGGCACAGCCAAGCCCCGCCGAAGGGCAAGGGACACGGGGACGGGATGGCCCCCCGTGTGGCCATTGTGCCCCTTCCCGGGGTGCCCGGAGCCCTGAACCCCAGTGCAAGGAAGGTGCCAACCTAGGAAGGTCTTGGCCAGCCGGGATGAGGATCCCAGCCCCACGGAGCACACGGGGCCCGTCCCTGCCCGCCGGGCACCCACACACGTACGTAGCTGTGCGGCCCCGGGGGACATGGCGCAAGGGCTATGGGGGCTGCGCCGCCCGGGAGAAGCCCCCGGCCCGGCTCCCATCTTCCCGTCTTCCCACGAGGGGCTGCAGCTCCCGGGTGCCGTGGCCGGAGCAGGAGGGCACCCGGGCACACGGCTGCAGCCAGCTGGGTCCCTCCGGCCCTGCAAGGTCCCCACAGCACCCAAGGGTCCTGCGGGGCACAAACCCCCCCACTCGCCAACACCCCAGCCTGGAGGCCCCGTGTCCCCTTTGATGTCATTCCCCTGTGACCTGTGGTGTGCGTGTCCCCTAGGGGCAGCCGGGGCGTGCGGGGCCCCCGAAGGCGGCCACCCAGCCCCCTCGAGCCCCCACGCCACTATTACCTCTCTCCCCCTCCTCCCAGCGCAGGGGCGCCCAGCCCGGCCCCTCTCCCCACCCCATTTTCTATAGGGTGCGCCTGGGACCAAAGGGTCGAGCTCTCCACTCGCGTTGCTGTTCAATGTTTACACCCCTTTTCTAAGTGCTGCTCCACTCTGGGGGCTCCCCAGCCCGCAGCCCCCAGCCCCAGGTGTCCCCCCCTAGCCCCAAGACATGTCCCCCCCTTTCGGCATGTGACAGACCCCCCCACCCCGCTCCCGTAGCACAGTGGTTGACGATGCCCGCGTGTCCGTACCCAGCCTGCTGGCACAGCTGCCGGCGGGGGCGACCATGGATGCATGACAGTGAGATGTTTTGCACTATTTTGACTTTTTTGGGCTCTGTAAAAATATTTTATTATACCTGATATTAAAAAAAAAAGCACACCCTTTCCCTGCGTGCTGGGGTGCTTGGAGAGGGAGCAACAGGGGCGCAGCTGAGCCAAGGGAAGGGGAGCAAAGGGAAGAAGAGGGGAAGAGAGGGGGGAAGGAAAGGGAAGAAGAGGGGAAGAGAGGGGGGAGGAAAGGGAGGAAAAGGGGAAGAGGGGGGGAAGGAAAGGGAGGAAAAGGGGAAGCGGGGGAGGGAGGAAAGGGAGGAAAAGGGGAAGATCTCCCAGGCCAAAGCTCTCCTGGGTGAGGTGCCACCAGTGCTGACCAGTCCTAAAGCTCTGCCCCAGCTCAGCTGGAGGGGGAGGAGGGTCTTGGATGTGCATGGGCCTCGTGCAAGGCTCAGACCTTCCCTAGGAGCCCATCAGCTCAACCCTCTGTGCACTAACCTCTAACTGCACCCCATAAGCCCCTATGTCACCCATCTATGACACCCAACAGCCTTGGGGACACCCATCTTGACCACCCAAGGGTAACATCCCCCCTCCCACCTAAGTGCAGAGCACCCCAAAAGCCAGACGGAGGCTCCAAGTTATCTGCAAAGACTTTTATTGACTCCAAAGCATTAAAACATGTGGCTGAAGCCCTCAGCACGGGAGCATCCCCGGCTGTGCCGCCACCCATGCACACAAGTTTCAGTAAATAAATCACTTCCCAGGGCAGCGGGACACAAGTGCCACCCCCAGCTGCTCCTGGCACGGTTTGCAGAGGGGTCGAGGCTGGCAGCAGGGTGGCTCACACGCGGAGCAAGGGCAGGCCCAGGCTCTCGGGGACACGGAGCTCATCCAGGTGCACGGAGGAGGCGGAGAAGGGCAGGTGCACGGGGAAGATGTGACCCACGTCCACGAAGAGCTGGCTGGGTCCCTCGGGGCTCCGGCCCTGCAGGCGCTTCTGCAGGGGAGCGGCGCTGCTGCAGGGCGCCCTGCCGGGCACAGCACCCAAGGGTGCCGGACCCGGCGCCGCTGCAGGGCGCCCTGCCGGGCACAGCACCCAAGGGTGCCAGACCCAGTGCCACTGCACTCACCTCCACACTGCTGATTAGGCTGGGGCTCACGCGCTCCTCCAGCCCCACGGCAGGCGTGTAAGCCCGTAGGATCCTCACAACCTGCAGGAGACAGACAGGACCGTGAGCTAATGCCCAGGTTGCCTTCAGGACTCCGGGGCCCCCTCATGCAGAGCAGGGGCCCTGCGGGTACCTGCTGCGGGGACAGCACGGTGCAGAGGCTGCAGATGGCCCCGGCGTCCTCCTCGGTGGCCTTCTTCACCTGCAGCAGCTGGGCAGCCTGCACGAGCGGCTCGAGCTCCTGGCGGGCGCCGCTCTGGTGCAGCCCCTGCGCCCGCAGCCACTGCTCCAGCTGGCTGATGTTGTACCTGCAGAGCAGAACAACACCGCAGGGACACGGTCCCCGTGCACCCCAGGGTGCCCGTGCACCACCCAGCACCCACCCCGTCCCGGCCTCCCGCCGCACCGGAGCTGGATGCCGCGGGTCCAGGAGCAGGCGTCCTTGCGCAGCAGCAGGTAGTTGAGGGTGGTGCCGCTGATGAAGAAGAGGAGCTGGCGAAGGGCCTGGTGGCCCAGGGTGACGGGCAGCCCGTAGCGGCTCAGCAGGCCCTGCAGCGAGCCCAGCTGCCGCAGCAGCTCGGGCAGCGGGTGGCCCACGGGGGCCGAGGGCCGGCGGGAGCCCAGCGGGCGAGCAGAGGCCAAGCCCTGGATGGTCTCGCTTTCCAGCATCGCGGCAACTGGCAGGGCAGAGAAAGCTCAGGTTGGCTCTGCTGGAGGGCCCAGCCTGGCCAGGGTGCAGAGGAGATGCTGGGTGGCAGTGGGTGCATCCAGTACCTCAGCTCTGCGGGACTGAGGACAGCAGAGGTGCCCCAGGCCTGGGGAAGAACAGCCCCAGTTGGGAAGTGGTAGGGCTGGGCATGATGAGGCTGAGCACCCCAAGGGATGCCCACCTGGGAGGGTGACTGAGCAGCAGAACAGGCTGCCCAGGGAGGCTCCTTCTCTGGAGGACTTCCAAACCCGCCTGGATGCCACCCTGTGCCACATGCTCTAGGTGTGCCTGCCTGAGTGGGAAGGTTGGACTAGATGATCTCTAGAGGTCCCTTCCAACCTTGAATATTCTGTGATCCTGTAGGGAAGAAGTACTCCCAATATATTTAAATTAGCTCACACACAAAATTTTGTTCATAAAATGGTAATTATCTTAGAGCAGTTCAATATTAGGCCAGTCCCGAATCTGATTTAGAATTTTTTTAGTTATATAGGAATCATTCTAGGAAGCACCTCCACTGAGAAGTATTTCATTTTAGCAGGGAGTTTCTCTGTTCTTGTTCTGCATATAAAAAGAGTGAGCCCTCTCTCCAGCCCCTAAGTGATGAGGCCTTACTTGCAGTATCCTAATAAATTCCTTGATGTCCATTCACAGCTGTTACAGCTGCTGACTTCTGTAGGGAGGGTAGGGGAGAGTCACCAGCGAATTAGATTAGCCTAAGATTGCTGACCTAGCTTATTCAGGAAGAATTACAGAATTACAGAATCACAGAATGGTCAAAGTTTGAAAAGATGATCATCTAGTCCAACACTCCTGCTCAAGCAGGGACACCTAGAGCTTGTGGCAAAAGAACTAAGACTTAAAGCAACATTTAGAAAACATTGCAAATAAGAGGTGCTTGTGACTGCTAGTCTGTTTTTAAATCTTAATTTTTAGATGCTTCTCAATATGAAAAGGCCATTACTTTAAGAATTGCCTTATTTGTCATTTTTAGTCTAAGCAGAAGGAAAGATATGGATGGAGCAGTGATGGAGCAATCCCTGTGCAATTCTGTCCAAGGAATAGCCTGAGTGTGATAAATTGCTGTGTTGCCTGTGGCACCAGCAGTGCAGAGAGAGGAACCTGTGCCGAAGGGCTCCAAAGCCTGAATGAAAAATCACTTTGTAAATGGTTTGACAGAAATTTTATGATTTCCTGGTGAAGAAAGAGAACACTACACATAAAATGATGGTCCAGGTTACAAGCAACGAGCAGAAACTCGTATGGAGATTTTATGGAAGCACTTTTTTTTTCCCTTAAGAGGCAAAATATGT
>JAVCKT010002887.1:0-15466 GCA_032273925.1 Rhynchotus rufescens | reverse complement strand
AAGAGAGGGAGGAAATGTTAGGTGTTCTCATCATTAAGGAACTGTGCTGACAAAAGTTCTCCAGTCATGAAGTAACAAGAATTGAAGGATGAAAAGAAGGTGAAATAAAAAGGACTCTGAGCATGGGATGGGAATGTGGTTGGCATACTGACTGGCTTATTGACTGGGGGGAGGTAAAGGGATGACAATTGCTGACTTGGCTGCTGACTGTGTCCTGCTTTGCTCAGTGACACAGAGTCCAGCACCTTCTCCATGCCCAGCTGTAGGCAGGTGATGCATATTGCCTTACTTAACTAGGAGCTCTGCTGGTTATTTTTAAAATACTTTGGGAACTTTAAATGGAAAAAGTTGTAGGTAAATACATAATAAATATAGACATGCACCACTGCCTAGTGCCACTGTGGGAATGTAGAATTGCTGCCACCCTAGGGGCACTAGAAGAAACCTACTGTGAGCTGTAAAAAGGCAGTCATTCCATGAGTCTTTTTAATTATTTGCTAAATTTACTTCCTCAGCTTGACGGTAAATATGAGGTGTTATACAGCTTAATGCATAAGAGTTTAGGAGGAAAAGACATATGTTTGCTTACTCTTTACATTCTTCTTGTATTCCTTTTATAGACTCGTGTCAGTAGAGTCAAATACCATCCTTTGCCCTTCTAGAGCACCAGCAATGAACTCTGTACTAAGTCACTGTTTTTTTTTTGTTGTTGTTTTTTTTTGTTTTTTTTTGTTTTTTCAGTGAAGAAAGATTTTTAACAGCCAAAGATTACATCCTGAGGAGAAAGAAAAGACATCTGCATATATGCAATTCACTGAGGACGGAATATGAGGTAGATGGATGGCTGGTGAGCTCCAGGATGTCACTTTTCAGATTATTCCCATAGCAGCTCATTTCTGATCGCTCACTTCTGCATCCTACTGCTCACCAATTCCATTCGCAAATCCCCCTTCAAAAAAAATTGTAATGACTGTCTTAAAAATATTCAAGTTATAGTGATCCACTGAAAATAATACCCAAGCTTCTTTTCTGCAGTATTCCCCTCTTTGGTATCATCTGGGATTTTGGTTTGTTTTTTCCTTTTGCAGCCTCAATTTCAGCTCTCCTTGTGACAGTAATTTTGGAGTAGAAAGCATGAAGGGAAATAGCTCCCTTAGTGCCTTTTTGCTGCACGGTTCAGAGAGGAGCCTGCTGCTGCACCTGTCAGCAGTGAGGCGAGCAAGAGGTAGCGAGCAGCATGAAGGGAGAACTAAGAAACCATGAAGATACAAGGGAGCCATATTTCTCTGAGAAAGGTACATAATGTTGCCCAAAAGTAGTGTGTAGAGGGAGGAAAACACAGCTGGGGACCTGAGGGAAGCGTCGGTCAAAGCTTGAAAGCAGACTAAACACCAATGGTAAGCAGTAGGCTCTTGAGACTTAGTAAATACTCCGTCCTCTGACCTTCATTTTATGCTATAACCTCAAGATCTCTGATGTCTCTGTTGTTCTCATCATTACTGCTGTGTGTTCAGACATCCAAAGCTTAACTTAAAAGGGAAGAAAGACATCTGGGAGAGCGCTGACCCAGGCAAAGTTGGTGGAGAGGGGCCCATGGAGAGCTGCCACTTACTGGGGTGGACCTTTAGCTCTTCTACACCATGAGCTAAGATACCCAGGTTTCTAGGTCCAGACCGGTGTACAGACTTCTTGAGTATTTTGTCCTATGTTTCTTCATAGGACGGTCAGGGTAGACCCGCAGCCTGTCCTGTGCTGCTAGGTCAGCCAGGGAGAAAGCTGCAGAGCTGTGCTGCTGCTGCAGAACTGTCCACCTCACCTGGCCACTTTGGTTGCATCTGTACTAATAAATTAAATGTGCACAGAGCCATTCTTTGGCCCTGAGAACAGTTGGCTGGGTGCAGCTCATGCCCAAGTGATTAAATTTCTTTAGCTTCTGGGAGAGCGTGGACACATGCAGGCTGCTTCCTGGGGTTGGTGTCTGCTCCTCACTGACCATGGTCCAAACCATGCCTGGGAATTGTCAAAAACAGCCCCAGAGGCATTTGAGTGATTTAGCAGAATTGATTGATTTCAGATGTCTGTGGGTGTTCCCTAGCAAAGAGGCCAACTAGCTGGCATGTTCTGCAGAGATGACTGGAAAGCTGGAGTTAGGGATGTGAGGTGAGATGTAGGCGGTGGGATTGCAGAGTGAGACTTACTGATTTTGGTAGTGCCACTACAGTGTTTTTGGGGACTGACTTTGCTAAATTACTCCATTATTTGCAAATGAAAATTTTGGCAGTGTTTTAGAGTTTCTGTGCTCAGGGAGCTCAAACCAATCTGTGACGTGAACAGGGATAGATTGCAAAGTCTTCTTCAGTATAATTACTGCAGCTTTTCCCAACTCTGAAAAAAAGCAAACGAGATTCTTGGGATTTTATTTTGTGAAGGACAGACATAAACCAGTGCCTATTGTAAATGCTTCCTATTGACTGCACAAAGAATTGCACTTGCTAATGCCTTTATGTGAATCTGATCCTATTTCCTGATTGCAATAGTTTTGTAAACAAACTTATACTGTAGTTTATTTCTAACTAATTAAGGTCTTATTTAAAATATGAGTCATTCGTACACCAGAACGATATATTTATTTATTTAAAATCAGGGAAACTAGCATTTCATAGTGAGATCTGTCTCTGCTGTGTGATTTATTATCCAAAAAGTAATCTGGGGTTGCTTCTTTGAATCCAAGCATCTGTGACGTTAATGTTACTGCATTTTATAATTGGTACTTAATAGTTTAAGTGGATAATCAGCTAAGACATAAATGCAGCTTACCAGGAAACAATTGAGAATTTAGGATAATAAGGCTGATTAGGCTCTGTGTTACGCCAGCCTCATGCCAAGATAATTCTACTGAGGTGGAGTTGTACAAATAGTACTGCAAGATACATGGTGGTCAGGCAGACCCCCCTTGACGTACTTGACTGTCAGTCTTTGAACTGGCTTGAAAGTGTTAGTGAGAAAGACTGAATGATCCTAAATCTGGGCTTTCTGGTAGTACTAATAATACTGGTTGTACAAATGAAGAGATTTTAAAATGGTTTAATCATAGAATCACAGCAATTGGTATTTAAAATGTTTTCTTCTGTTGTCCAGACTTAATCTTTTAGATTGAAGTATGACAGGACAAGCATCCTGTCTCGCTTTACATAAAGCTTTTAACATTCAGCAGGAATTATTTTTTTGCTGCAAAATGATGTGTTGATGCTCTGCAGGAGAACCGCGCGCTCTTTCAGTGGACAAATGCGGCATTGCCAGTGTGAAATGCATTTGAGCTCCTAACTCATGGCCCTCAGGGAACCATGTGGTCCCCTCAAGAGCTATTTGGGGGAAAGGTAAGCAAAAATAGCTTCAAATTGCCACGAGAACTCCCAGGCACAGGGCTTTGTAGGAACCCATTCAGTCCATGGCACAGAAGAGAACTTCCTTATGCCAGGTATCAGAGGGAGGTGAGACAGAGCCTGGTGGGGCAGACGTCCGTGCTGGGCATAGTTCCTGCAATGTTATTTGTGGCAAGAGAAGGAAACCGTGAGTCCATAGGGCTCGCTCTCACCTACCGAGGACTCATCCTGGCACCGTTGCCCGTGCGTTTTGCTATGGATTTGAGAGCCACAGGAGGAGGGGATCGACTAATGAGAATGCTCATTCTCCCCCAGGTTCACAACGCTGCTCTGATACCAGGCAGTGCTGTTTCTGCTGCATAGCCTGACCTCTCCAAAAGTGCTGGCTAACCCCCAAAGCACCCATGTCTGGCGCTGTCCTGGTGTTGCTGTTTGGCATGCCCTTGGCAACTTCAGTGTCACCGGAGCAGCAGCTGGTGCTGGGTGTTCAGGAGCCACGTGATGGTGAGTTAGGATACGCTGGACATATGCTACATGTCCAGGCCTATTAGAGGATTAATTTATGTGAGCCATGCAGCTGAACTAAAGCTAGTGATCCAAGGCTTGCAATCATTAGTCCACCGTGCTTAAGTACCACAGGCTACTCATCTTATTCCACATTTATTTCTCCTCCCATTAATTCACTGAGGAAAAAAAGAAGAATATAATAAAATATAATAAAACAGCCTCCAGTGGGAAAAGGCACACGTTTGTTCTCTAATGTTATGTTAAAATCCAAAGTAGCTTGCTATCAGCCATGTTGCCTACAAAAGCAAAGCTGAGAGATGGTTGTAGTGTTTGTTTGTTAATCACTGCTTTCTGAGTGATTTTTGCACATTCCTGGCTAACTTCCACCAAATTTGAGAAATATTAGAAATTCCTGTAAATTGTATGGCAGAAGTTCTAATGACTTACAGTTCAAGAGGAAGCAGGTCCCATTTGGATTTTTGTTTTGATGGTGGAGTGATTTCTGTATAGGGCTAACTCTGGTCCCTTCTGAGAATTTTGTCATGAAGAAAATGGCTGAACTGGTTTGATGAATATCTCGTGTCATCCTTACCCCGTGGAAGATAAAAGCCTCTACATCCTTGACTTGCTTCCTGGTCATAGCATTGCCGGTTAGAAGATTCCCAAAGTCCCCAGATAAGCTTCAGCTAAGCTATTCCCTAAATTACAGTTGTGGCGATGGGTCTGCATGACTTTGAGTCAGGAAGAGAGTGGTGTATGGATTTCCATCCATATTTTTGGATACCAAACTGCACATCTCCCTGACCTCCTATTAAGCTGCTCTTCCTGCTTGAGTTTTCAGTAATGTGGTAGTTTAATTTCTTAATAATAGATAGATAGGTTATTCCTTTTTTTCCACATCTTTCTGTAATGTATATTTGTATGTGTTTGTTTATTATGCATCCAGTGATGTTGGAAGAGCAGCTGAAAGCAGAACATAATCCACTCAAGTCCTCACACAGCATTTTCCAAGGGGAAATGGAAAATCCCATTATGACAATCATAGCACAGCTGCATGTTTTAAACCCTATTGCAGCTCTGAATGAATCAGCTGTAAAGATTTAAATAATGAACTAGAGCTCAAATGCTTTTATTGCGACCAAATACATAGACACACATTGAATATGGCCCTGCCATATTCGTACATAGTGAATACTGACATAAAACAGTGGGAAAATGTCATATTTCACAGAGTAGTTAGAACCAAACAACTTCTACCTCAGCTGGGTTGTCACGCTTCTTTTGTAACATTGTTTGGTGATGCCTACTGCTTTTATTGATGGCCCTCACTACTGACAGGAAACTCTTTGCTTCCTGCAACTGTATCATCAAGTTGACATCACCTCTTTTCCCTCCTCACTTCCTTCTCCACACCTATAGCAACTTTTCCCAGGAACTTGGTTAAGACATTTCACTTGTTCAGGAAAATGAAGAAAATCACTAGGAGGTAAAATGTACAAATCAAAACCAACATTTCTTGTAGCTCCCCTCAGATGCGTGTGTGTGAAACAGCTGCGTGAGAAGGAAATGTCACATTCAAATGCTAACATGGCAAGGAAAGTTAATCCAGCTCACACTAAAAACCACAAATGCTCTTGTCTAAGGGGAAAAAAAAATGGACAATGTTTCTAAATGCTTAGAAAGCAGAGGTTTGTTAGAGATCAGTAGTGAAATAACAACAAAACATATGAAAAATCCGAGCCTTTGCCATACGCTTTCAAAGGAGATATATCAAGCTTGTGGTTAAATAGCCATTTCTAATATGATCAAAGATAGCCAAACTATATTGGTTTTGATACTAAGTTCAGAAAGGCTTTGCTTTTCTGCCTGAGGAGATGGTTTGCTTTGAACACTAGGCCATGTATTATTCCTTATTAAAGATGCCCAACTTATCCAAAACATATCTTAGCTAATAGACTTTGAGGAAGCTCCACAAGATTGAGTGAGGTTAGGGATGTCAGCTGAAGGAACATTTCATCTTAGGATGGGAATTAGTTTGGATGTTGCCAGACAAGAAATCTGATTTGGTTAGGAAAGCTCATTTTCATGCCAGGCACACTTGTGACCAGAGACTGGTCTGAAACCTGCTGGATTTGCAGTCAGAATTTAGTCATGGGTTGGGTGAGAGAAGGAGCAGCCTTGGTGTTTTTTCTGGCTTGATGGATGGGTCATTTGTCTGAGAAAGAAAAATGGCTGCCTGATTTCCCTTTAAAAGCAGTTAACATTTTTCAAGGCCTTTCCTTGGGCCTTTACAAGCAAAGGATGAATAGTGAAGGGCAGGTGTCTCTGTTCTGTGTGAACTGGCGTGGTCTGGTGGGGTTTTTAAAGGAATACCTGGCTCTTACTGTGCTACAAGCAATTGCCAGCACACGTGCGGCATTTCTGTTTGTTTCTAGGCGTATTGAGCACGCGACACTTCAGTGTGTCCACAGAGCAGGTTTGGGCAGTTGATCTGTGCACGTATGGTTGTCATCTGCATTGCAAAAACCAGCTTTTTCTCTCTGACTGTGGCTACTTAGTGTCCAAAAACTCCAGGCAAATAGTCAAAGGTTTCTTTTTTCCTGTGTGTACAGATTTACAAGCAATAAAAAGAGGACGTAAGGAGGGTAACTTGAACACAGAGTAGCCCTAATTGAGGCCATTTGTTGGGATGTGCCTTGGTTCCAAACTGTCATTGCTAGGTAGAATAAGGTTGATGATCCTCAGGAAGTTTCAGATGACTCTGATGGCAAGGCCTTCTCCAGTCACCCTGGCTGCAGGTGGAGGAGCCCATGTCCTCTCCTGTGGGCTGTTGTGACGGGGCTGTGTTGCTGACTGTGGTGCCAGGTTGGCGTGGGCACACCTGGAAGTTCACGTGGTGGAGCTACGTGTGTTCTCAGCTGTTTTGCCTGGGGGAAAAACAAGCAGTTTGCCAGGCTGCACTTCCTTTGATCATGTCAGCATTCCACCTCTTGATCCCAGAATAACCAGAATAATGCTGGCTGACTGACTGGTGAGCATTGTCCTGGGCATTTGGCTGATGAGAGAGAACTGCTCATTTACCACGTCAGCAGCTGCAGTGCGGCTGTGCATTCTTTGAGGATGAGAAGAGCACATGATGGACACTAATTGGAAGGTTTAGACAACTGAGCAATCTCTGCCTTGAATTATAACCTTGTTCTGTGCTCTGTACTGCATCCGTGAGATCAAGGCAGGGGACCTCACTGAGAGCTAGGAGGCACTTTCAGAGACTGCACATATTCTTTGGGAACCCTTGAAGTGCCTCACAGTGAAAGAACACCGTCAGGGATGAGTGACCGAAGTGCCTCTAGTCTGCATCTACCTGAGCAAGAGGAGGAAGTTTTGGCATGCTTTGCTTCTAAGGTAGTTGGCATTAGCTTTGCACACACTGCAGGTCTTTATGAATTCAAAGAACGAAGCCTGAAGGCCTGCACCGACTGATGTGTGGAGTTTTATAGAGATTGCTTTATAGACCCTTTTTTAGATAGTTGTGAACCTAACAAGCCATAGTTCTTAGGGATTTGCAGGCAAAGAAAGAACACACCAAATGCCAAAAGCACAGACAGAGAAAACAATTATCTCACCTTGAGGCAAGGAAAGGGAACACTTCAGTGACTAACAGCTGAGTGACATGAAGTTGCCAGATAGTTGCTTTTCTTCTCTGGAGCTTTTCAAGCCCTGTAGGACTGTGTGTGGGAACCAAGCGTCAGTTTTAGCTGGATGTGGTCTCCAGCAATGATGGTCATACGAGGGCAGATGGTGAGGAGGCAGGAGCAGAAGCGATAACCCCATAGAGAATCATAACATTCTCCCTGCGTGGTAGGGCCTGAGATGGAGAACAAGAAGAAATGCCAACTCTATATCACAGGGTGCAAGCCAAGTCCTTTCCTTTGACCTCACAAACGAGAGAGATGGGGATGCTGAATCTTGGGCACTTTCAGAGGTTTCTTGGATAGACCAGTTCAGTGAAGAGATCCTGTCTGTCTTGTGTATCCCCCTGAAAAGAGTTCTTGATTCTCTCCCCCTTTTCCTTGGTAGGCATACAGCAGTCTGTGATGAAACATAACTTTATACTGTTGTCCTGTGCCAGAAATCTGTTGTTTTTCATAATGTGATTTGAGTGATTTCAGTGTTTTTTTGTGTTTCTTTTCCTTACCTGCTCGCAGGTCACCTTTGTACCTTATTTAGTGTCTTGCTTGGCAATTTCTATGATACCCTTTCCCAAATGTATTATTTTGTGATTAGAGATAGCAAGTTTCTTAGTGTTGGCCTTCAGAGAGGCCTGTCCAGCACAGATCCCCACCTGCAAATGTGACAGTAGAAAAAGCACAAGAATAGCTGGGAAAAATGTATATATTTTGGTTGTGATCTTGTTCCTTGGCCTTAGCAGCCCAGAGGGAGAGAACCAGCATTTATCAGGCATATAATGCCAGGACAGTGTGACCTTTTTGGTGTGGGCTGGCTGTGGACTTCCAAGCCTTTGAATCCAAGTCTTTTGAGGTATGAACCTTGGAGCTATGGACTTGAAGAGCAAGGGGGGCAAAGCAGTACAGGAAGTTAACCCAGGAAGATGCAGTGAAACTGAAACACATGCTCACAGAATAGGTGTTTTGTAATATGTAGCTCATATAATTCTGAATGCATTTTTGACAGGTCTAATGCTCAAGATATTTTGATATAGGGCTGATGTTATCTGGATGCAGTGCATTTCACATTGATACAGCTAGTGTCAGTTACCCATGCAGACAAGGATTTAGCATCAGTGAGCTGAACTGAACAAGGGTATTTGAGGGAGGGAGGTGTAATATATATGTCTAATCATATAGGAAATAATGGTATTTTTTAATAAGTTATGCATAACAGTTTTTCTAATCTTGCTTTAGATGCTTCTGCTGGAGCTGAGGGGTTGGAATAGATGATCTCTGGAGGTCCTTTCCAACCTCAACCATTCTGTGATTCTGTGTCATCTACTAACCTAATATGCAGGTCTCATTTTCATGAGAGTCCCACAGCATTAGAGGCTGGAGTGTTCCTGCACAACAAAAAGCCTTTCATTGCTGTGTGTGTCTCATCTCCATAAGATATGTTGACCTAAAGCCTTGCTTATGTTTCTGCTTGTATATGCTGGCGGTAGAGTAGCAGTTGTTGCTGTTGCATGAGTAACGAAGGTTTCCTTTTGCCATCTGTCATGTCATACTTAAAATTTTCGAGATCCAACCAAGGCCCTCCTGGTGTAATTGACTTAGACTCATGATTGACATTAATAGCTATTTTTAAAAGTCAAAAAACAGGCTTTGTTTCTGTCAAAGAGAAAGTGTTTGATTGATACTGAACTCATTACAATCATTAACTAGAGGCCAGGAGTCCTGGTACAGTGACATTTATGACAGCTCTGTTTCTGCATGCACATTTACAGCTGCAGTCCAGCTGCTCCGAAGCTCAGAATTTAATGCCAGTTTTTGGGGATTAGAGAAGGTAGCAGGCACCTGCAGAGCAACTAAACATCCCTTGTCGAGAGCCACTGTCCTTTTGTGGAGTAGGGGAAACAAATGAGTTGGAAAGCTTAAGTGTCAACTTAGGCAATTTTTTGTCTACAGGCGTATTTTTTTCATACGCTTCCCTTAAAGCTGCCGTGTGCTGGCATGGGAATGCACTGGGAGCTGGGAATCCTTCCACTTGCTGAAAACTCCCCGAAGATGCTCTGCAGTGGTACTAAATACCTTGCAGTGCAAAAGGTTCATTACATGCTTGAGAAGGGCAGACTTTTCAATTAGCCTTACTTCTGTCTTTCATGCTCAATTGCCTGTTATTTAATTTATAAAAAACAGTCTTAAGACATACAACCAAAAATTGGTGATTCATCTTTGTAACCAAGCTACAAACCAAAAAACAAAACAAAACAAAAACCCCCAAAACCCACAAACTTGTATGAACTATATTGGTAGAAATAAATATTTACTAGCTTTAGGTGTATTGATTACAAGAAGAAGAATGGACAGTTGTGCATGAAGTCCAAAGGATAAGTACTGTGATCTGAAAAATCAATATATTAGAGTAAATTTTGTAAAACTGTAGCACAATTGAAAAGGATGTGTTGTAGAGAAAATCATTAAAATCTGTCACTGCACTTTGTTCCTCCGTGCAGTAGTTTACCTCTTTCTGACACGTTTACTCACAGTCCTCCAAACTCTAAAGGCAGTTTTGAAGCTTTATTTATTGTTCATCAAATTTGACTTTTCATTACTCAGAAGGTGACCCTGCATGTGCAGGGGGGCTGGACTAAATGATCTCTAAAGGTCCCATCCAACCTTAAGGATTCTGTGATTCTGTGGAAATGCAGGACAGCTTTCAGATCAGATGATGACAGGGTAGTGTCCATGCTGGACTGCAGAATCTGCCCTACTGTTTCTGAGCAATGTTAAGGAGATTTTTTGGTGTTTGTGAGCCTCAGTTTCTCATCCTCATAGTGAGGTTTTTAAAAGGCTTCCCCTCTCTAGCACTCTCTATCTCACTTATGTAAGGTTGGTAGATTCAAGGCTGGACTGATGGCAAAGGAAAAACAGAGCGTTTCTCTGTGTGAGACATGGAATAAACAATAATCAAGGGAGCAGACTGGATGAGCTCAGTAATTCTATGTAAATAAATAATGGGATAAAATCAAGTTTGTGTGAAGTCAGAGGCAATTTTATCTGTGAGCCAGGGCCATGTCTCTTAATGAAACACCTTACATAGCTGGAAGTTTATGTCATAGTTTGTGGCAACAAGCTGTGAGAGGCATTTGTTCTTGTAGGACTAGCAAACAACATGATGCATGAGTAGAATGGCTCAGAATTTACTACAACTTCTTGTGTCCCGCGCAGTTTTTTTTAAGATAAAGCAAAACTTTAAAGATGTATTTGCCATTAAAGCCCCCTGTCAACAAATGAAGCAGAACAGGCTGGACCTTCCATCTAGCTCAAAAACACTGCAGGATTTCTGGCAAAAATATCCTCACATCTGTGGGAAACCAGAAAGACACTTTTGAGTACGTGTGCTGGGTAACGATGCCTGCAGCAGGCTGCATGGGCAAACTAGCATTTGTAGCCTATTTCTGATAGCGTAACTAGTGCACACACATTTTGGTATTTGGTGAACATGCTTGTGAAGTTGTGGTCTTTGGGGCTACTGTCTGATTACGGTGGCATTTTTGTTTTCAGTAAGGGTAGACTTTATTTGAGTTTTGCATGATTAGCACTGAAGGACAAATGTAGCAATTCTTTGAGCCTATCAAGTTTTATCACACTTTCATTGCTTTGAAAAAAAAAAAAAAGGCAGCGTTTTGTACCAAGAATTTTAGTTAAATTTCTGCTTCTTTGAACTTTTTTTCTTCTTTCTTTGAACTGAGTTAGCAAAGTGCCTCAGTGGCTCTTTCCCCATTCACTGTCTAAATGTAAGTTTGAAATATAAAGAATGTATTTGTTTTAATAGCACTGGCCAGAAATAATTTTTTCTCACTCTCAGCATAATTCAGTGCACCCAGCTTTTGAGGAGGATACTAGAAGGCAGAGGTCTCAGTTTGGAAGGAATTCCTTATTTGTCTTTGACTAGTTTTTATTTCACATCTGTGACCAGGTGATATTTCTAGTGTGGATGTAAAGGGATAATTTTATTTTGGAGAAAAAATAAGAGAGAATAGTTGGAATCAAAATTTATCAGGGTATCTGTACACAAGGCAGAATATTATTTTAAGTATAGGAGTGAATATAGTGAATGTGTTTCTGTAAAATTTGCAATATGACAGTTGTGTTTTTCTTTTTTTTGACACCAGATTTTCAAAAGCTTGAAAATGAGGTATAGAAGGCTAGACATTTTTGATCAAGAATGGTTTTGTTTCTTTTTTTTTGATTAGAATAAACTGTAAGTGAAAGATATGACTATTAAGCATATATGACATTATTCTATGTGGCTGTGGGAATTGTTGGACAAAGCTTCTGCAATTTATGTCTACCTGGAAAACAAAAGTTGAGTTACCAACTCAACTGAAGGACACACCATGCTTGTGTGGGCAGCATTGTGGTGGCAGCCCCATGCCCAAGGACCTAGTGGTCCACAGGGTGCTGGGATTCCACAAACTCCTGCTAAATGGTTTGCAGTAAAGATCAAGTCCCTAAGCAAATCCATCGTCAGGAGGCTTAAATTTGCTTTTGAGGCAGTTGCAACTCTGTTGGAAAATACTGAGGGATCTGTGAATAGAGAAAGGTTGAAAATCACATATTATATAGGTGTTTTTCTGAAGAACTCAGATAAAAGCTCCCAAGATGAATTATTTTAACAACTGGCCCTGGGTGCATAATGGAAAACAAAATGCTTTTCTTCATACAAGGAACATATAGACTTTAGATAACTTAGGTTTTGACTTGTAGGGAAAAATGCCCTGATGGTTAACCAAAGCTTTCCTACGTGTCTGATCTGCTTTGAATGATTCTAAGCATCAGACAGAATGCTTTTATGAACCACCATCAACTAAAGAGACCTTTAAATCAATTATTTAGATAGCATACTGTAGCCTGGAACAACTATTAAATTCAATGACTTTTCTAAATAGATTGTACACCAGAGACAAATCAACGTCTCTATATGCTGTTAGTGTGATTTATGCTTCAGTTGTACACAATGTCAACAATAATATTTGCATGCTTAATTCTAGCCATTTGCAAGTGAAGCTTTTTAGTCATTTATAGTTACTGCTATTCAAATGGGGTGGGATCAAGACTGACAACAAAGACCGAGTTTCAATGGCTGGGCGGGTTGATACAAAACTGGTGCTTTCTTGAAAAGCCTCTTATGTGCAGCTGAGAAGTTGCATGCATAAATTGTTGTTAACTTGATGTTAAATGTTTCTTTTTGCCTAGAGACTGAAGTGATCACGTATACAAATGTTTGTAGACTGTATCATAAACTGAACGATTGGTTCAAAATTGCAGTGAAAATCTAAGCTACTTGCTTTTGGGGAGATACCTGTGGGTTGAATAATCTTTTACTGTGGTTTGCATGCTTTTGAAATAGTTATTTTCATATTTTGTGTATTAAGATTTTAGACTTTTTTTTGCCTTTGGTTTATTGTCTAGTCTTACTTGACTTTCATATTGAATGAAGAATATTTGTCAGCCCATGTTCTTCTGTATGATCCTTTTGAAGAAACGGAGGTTACTATAACATTATGGGAGTATACACCTTTTATAAGGGCTATAACTTGACTACAGGAACTCTTTGATGTATTTTGTGCAAATTATTACATGTCTTCATTTAGCTGCTTTCTTCAAGAGAAAGAGAAGAGCTTCTGGGAAGGATCTTACCTGAAAGATCTGGAGTAACTGCAGGCATTCATGTGGTTGTGTCTTAATTTGTTCACTGAAGGCCTTAGCACTGGCCAGCATGAGGCAAGTGATAACTGCAGGGTCTGATATTCCCATATCTATTCTCATGTCATCAAAACACTATCCTGGAGGATGTTAGGTGACAACTAATTCCAAGCATAACCTCATAAAATAAAGTCCTCCACTTCCATTTTTTCACTAAAGATTTTTCTTTGGGAGAAGAGTGCTCTGGAAAAAGTATATTCAATTCCAGGAAAAGTAGAATTCAGCATTTTGGGCACCAGCCAAATATGAAATAAGAAAATCTTACAAATACTGGTTAGGAATGATGAAAGTCCAACCTCCAGCTCAGAGAGGGGCTGCTGTCGACAGTAGATCAGTGCAACTGTGGCTGTGTCTTGACAAGCCTTGCACACCTCCAAGGATGGAGATTTTGCAGTCTCTATAAGTAAAGTAGCACTCAGTTATTTTGCTTTTGGACCGGAGATCCAATTGGGTAAAAATAGGAGTTTTGTGGGCAACCATATCTAGCAGAGAAAGGAATGAGTCTCCAAGACCTACAAAACCCTGCCAGAACGTTTTCCGTGGTCAGACTTGCTGAAGGAAACAGAAAGAGTAAATTCCATGCTGTTTTCCTTTAATAACTTTTAAAATCAACAGAGGTGTCTCAAAATCAATTACACAGGTTTGACCGCAAGCCAGCACCACTCATAACATCAGCAGAATTTCTTCTTCTCTTTCTGCTCCTCGCGTCACGAGGAATCTAAAAGCAGCAACCTGAACAAGCTGGAGCTTAGGCAATGTTTTATCAGCAAAACAGTTATGGATTTGTGGTTAACAGCATATCGACCATGTATTTCAGTGCAGTTGGCACTTTTATCCTTTAATCTGCTTGTAAACCCTGTTTAGTGGCTTGTGAGATAGACCTTCTTGAAATATGTAAAAAGCAGAGGGGATTGGAAAAAGTATAATGTAACATTGTGGTTACATTTAGCTTTCATAGTTAAAATGAAGTAATTTATTCATATTAGAAGTGTGCAAGCAGATTGTTAAAATAATGGAATTTTTGCTGTAAATTAACAAAAAAATGGAGGGGAAGCAAGAACTGAGTCAAGGGTAAGTTAAGCTGGACTATCTGGATATCAGAAAAGCTGGTTTGAATATATATTAAAAATTTGGAAAGAACCCAGCAAAAACCTGTATGGAAATTTACTCAGGAGAATTCCCTTCTGAAGTAATTCCTGATTTGTGCAAGAAATTAATTATGCAGAAATACAGGGATCCTTCAAGCAGTACTGTTCTTTTTTTGTGTGCATGGAAACCCAACAATATTCTTTGAAAGTAATTTCTGTTGGAAATTTTTCCCCAGACAGATTTTCTGGTGTCGTTTAATTTCAAATGAAATTAATCAATGAACTATGTTGTTTTAAGTTGCCACTCTTATGCTTCTGAAATATGCCGGAAAAATTCAAATACTTCTCGCAAAACACAGCAAGAGCTTGTATTTAGTTGCAAGAAATCTATGCATCTCCAGAGGATGGATGTTTGGGGCCATTTGGGTGCCTTGTTCAGAGCTGCAGCTCTGCCTGCTTCAGGTAAGTCCACATGTTGTCAGGAGCATTAAGCTGTTCTCACTGTGCTCGTCTGCCTGCCCGCAGGCAGGTATCACCACTGTTTTAATAGCAATAGCTTCCTGCCCTCCCAGGGCTGCCTGGTAATAAAGTTACTGTGTAGAAATGGATAGGGGAAGAAATGAAGTGATGCTGGAAAGCTCTGTTGTGACAGCAGTACTGGCAAAAAAAATGTTTTGAGAGTTTTCGTTTGTGCTTCGTTGTGTCAAATAAATGAGAAACGATTGTTTTGTTCAGTCAAGATTTTTATTACAAGGGCAGCCAGGTCAGCAAAGTTGTTTAACAGGGAGAACAGGAGAGGAGCATTGCTGGATTCTCAGGTTGGCCAAGAGTAAGTAGTTCATTCCCGACTGAGAAATGTGTGAAATAGGCCCCACTAGAGAGTCTGTCATCTGTGAGAGCACGAGGGCAGAGGACTTTGTGTTCTCACGGTCACAGCTGGTTGTGTGCCCAGCTGAGGGTGTTGTAGGTCTCATAGCTGTCCTAGCTTGGAGCTGGCGTTGTTAGCCTGGCCATACTGTCTGTGACAACTCTGTAATAATCATAGAAT
>JAVCKT010002885.1:0-11359 GCA_032273925.1 Rhynchotus rufescens | reverse complement strand
TTATTTTTTTTTTATTTGTTTTTTTTTTTTTAAAAAAAAAAAAAAAAAAAAAAAAAAAAAAAAAAAAGTAATATTTAAAGGAAAATTATTTCTTGAAGGTGGAGATTGGCGTTTGCGTTTTATAGAAGGCAAAAAAAAAAAATAGGACTATGCTGTGGCTTTGTGCAGCATATGAAGTGGGCATAACCAGTTGAATTTCTGTCGTCCTCATTTTGATGGGACAGCATTATTGCAGACTGGTGCTGCAGAATACACGTTCTGAGCATGCTGCAATCAGTTGGTTAAAGAAGTGAAAAAATAGCAATGGATTGAGAAATGATGCCTTAAATAAGTTCTAACTCATAGGGTTGTGTGAGAGCTGAACGTATTGATGGAGGGAATGACATTGCAATCTGGTTTTCTGTGGGTGAGCTCTTCAGATATCTACCTAAGGATCCTTTGTAGCCTGTGGGGAAAAAAATAAAAGTGGAGTTTGATCTTGAATAAATGTTACCGCAAGAGATAAAGGCACAAATTGGTACCAGGGCTGCTGGACTGTGGCAACAGGAAAGACAGCTGAATTGGGTTGTGTTGTAGATCAGCAAAGTACAGAAGCTAGGGACTTGGCAACTATTGTGTGCTAACGCTCCATAGCTTTCACAAACGTGAAGTGAAAGAAAAAAATCTTACTTGATTGGCAGAATAAGTCACTTCCTCAGTAGATAAAAGTAATGTCTTAACCTTGGTTGTAGTGTTGCAGAAGTTGGCATTGGAATGCAGACTAAGGGCTTTGTTGCTGTGGGATGGTAGAAAACCTGGTTTTATGGCAGGTATCCTTTTTAAAGCTTTGCTTTTGCGTGATGGTTAGCAAGTGACAGGATACTTGTGTTCAAAAATGGGTGAACTAGACAGAAGATGCCGACACACCAGTATTTCCTCTCTCTGCAGTTCAGCCACCCAGCTCAGACTGATGGGGACGTGTCACCCAGGCAAAGGCAGCCAGTAATTGTTTTCCATTTTGCCATGATACTGAGGGAACGCTCCATCTCAGCTTTCACACACCAGTTTTCCCCGTCATGATCTTTGTTGCGGAGATGCTCTTGCAGGAATTCATCACATGCAGCTTCCCATTTTACCAGGCGCCGAGTGAAAGATAGCTAGAGGCTACAAGTGCACTTTTGTGGCATTGCTCTTCAGTCCAGCAGGGTAGATGCTGTTTGTCAGGCCCTTGGAGGGGAGGAGGGCGTTGTTTCCCGATGGGGAACCTAGTTGTTCATGAAAAATAAGTTGTTTCCAAAGCCATTTGCCAGTAATCGCCCACAGATGCTGGAAAAGGTGCTGCGGCAAAAACCAAACATAGCCAACGGTTTGGGTTAACCTGCCACCTAATTGTCACCTGTAGACCTGGTTTGGCAAACTTGCTCTAGGCCTTTGGCCCTCTTGGCAGCTCTTCTGGACCCTTGAATTGGTTCTCAGGTCGGAGGGGCTGCTACATGGGGTTGTTCAACCTGGGGACAGAACTAAGGACTTCTCCTTGTTGAACCACCAGGACTTTCTCTTGGCCCAGTTCTCAAGTTTCTCAAGCTCTGCCCTTTGTGTCAGCTGCTTCACTTTATTAATGAAGCATCATCACCAAAAAATATGTATGCGTGTGTGTAACGCTCGTGTTTTCTCCGCGTTGTGTGAACTAGAGGAAAGCCTGGCTGATCATTTCAAAACGAGCATTGGCTGCATTGCAAAGACTCGTTTGGAAGGAGATATTTCTTTTAAGAGAACTCAAAATATGAAGTGTCAGCTTTCCATTTTCTCTTGTGACTTTAAGATACTGAGCTATAATTTGAACCTCTGCTTTGTGCCTTCAGTTCTGTAGGCATGGTTTCTCTGCTGAACTTTTCTTTGGAAGATGCCTTTAAAAGGTGCTAAAATACTGGCATTAGCAAATTGCTTTCAGTTGGTAGGTCAAACGCACAATGTCCTGAAGGGCACCAGTTGTTGGAGGCATCAATTTTTTTTCAACACTGTCACAGATAACACTCCGATTCTGGATTTTTTGTGGACAAAAGAGTTGCTGGGGGAAAGTGATTAGAGAGGAATTAGGTGCCAGTGGTGAACACGCTGCCAGCTCGGTTTGAAAATCTGCTGTAGACTTGGCGTAGCTGAGCAGATAAGTTCCCTCTCTTTGTATCTGTAACTGGTATAGGAAATAGATGGCTGCACAGAAGCTCTTGAGTTTGAATGAGCACGTTCAAGACTCAGGTGGACAGATGCTGTAGTGCTGGACCTATGTATTGGGCTGAAGTCAAGGATTAGTCTTGGGCAAGGGGAGGAGAGAGAGGGACAATTATGCCAGCTCTAATAAACACAAAGTAGTTCACTAAGCTCTGCTGTCTTCCCAAAGGCTGCTCTGGGAGAAGACATAATGATAGAACTGGGAGTCAGGAGATCTGGGTTTTATTTTCAAGCCTGCCACAATCTTCCTATGTGGCCCTGGGTCATTTAACCTCTGAAAAAATGCGGGAAATGATAGCAGATAATTAACAACCTCACAGGAGCATTGAAAATTAATTCATTAATTTTTCTGAACTCATCAGTAGAAGGTGCAATGGAAATGCAAAATGTTAGGGTATTTTATAAGCTTGTGTCTCTTTCTTTCCCTTTACATCTTTTTTTAAAGAACATTCTTAATGCAACATAAGGCTTGTGGGGTATCTTTGGAGAGGAGACTCTTGTTGTCTTTAGTGCTTGCTACTCCTTGGAATAACCTAGGATGGAGAATAGTATGGCAAAATATTTATCGTGGTGCAGTATTTAAATCTTGGGTGAGGAGTGGAGTAAAATGTGGTCAGAAGCTCAAACTGTGGAGCAAATTCTTGGATATAGATCAAGCTGAGAGGAAGGCTACCAGAAATCAGAGTTTGTGGAAAGGATTTTAGTTGTTCTGACTCTAAAAACAGGTTAAGAGTGACTAGGTTGAATCTATATTAAAGTGAGGAGCCTGTCCTTGCCTCCTCCCTCCAACAGTGCTATTGTCCTAGCCCATAAAGATCGTGGAAAAAAACCCTTAAAATTATTCCTAGTATTTACTACTTAAGTTCTCTTCTGTGTTTCATCCCTGTGTAACAGCCTCCAGTTACATTTATGAAGGATGAACGGGAATGATTTTGGCAGTTAATGGAAGAAGTCTGTTATGTGCTGTGTGCTCTGTTATGTGTTGCTTTAAAATCAAAAATCTGAATAAGGTGGGTTTTTTTCTTTGCGATGCTCATACTTACCATCACTGTATTTTGCCTTTTAGGGGGATCATACTTGAATTTGTTAGGCTACCCTAAACTTTTAGAGTTGGATGTTTTGTCTCAGGTTTGTTGGTTGTGTGAACTTCAGTACTCAAGTATTAATCTCTTGTCCATACTCAGTCTGTGTCTTGTGTGCTCGAAACCAGTGTTCTGCAGACTGTGGTGCATCTACCTGTAGCAGTGGAGAAGCCGCACAAAGCGTTACTGCTAGCAGGGCTGTGGAAGATTGTGTTTCCCAGAACAGAATAGGTTGAAATCTAGGCTGTTTCGTTGCAAGTCCCTGATTAGGTTTTGCTGCCGCTGAGGTCTGTGGTGCCTCAGTGGGACTGTTGCCCTTGGAGGTTCAGGGAGCGATGCCTTGTTGTCCGTGCTGGTTAAGTAATCTCTTTTTCTGCTCTGTTAAGATGCCCCCGTCCATCCTCATGTAAATCAATTATGTCTTCTTTATTGACACCAATTTGTTTTCCATTTACGTCTAGGGAACGTGACTACTAGCACATCTGTGTCTCAGATGGCCAGTGGGATCAGTCTAGTCTCCTTCAACAGCCGCCCGGATGGCATGCATCAGCGCTCTTACTCGGTCTCCAGTGCAGATCAGTGGAGTGAGGCAACAGTCATTGCAAACTCTGGCATTAGCAGTGGTAAGAAACCCGGAGCTTGGGGGGATCTGTTGTTTGGTCTGGGGCAAAGGGGGGAATTTTATGTTTTGCTATAAAAAAAAAAAAAAAAAAAAAAGATCGGCCAGGTGCCGTAAGCCAAGTCTGAAAGAACAGGAGAAAGGAGAGCACAGATCAATCCAGCAATTCCTTATCAGGGAGAGCTAATGTGATTGTAGCGCGTAATTTTAATTTGAGGTGTGTGTAGTGTAGGTTGTTTGCTTTCTGTTCTTGCCCTCTTGTTCTATATGACAGTAAATGTTAGCAGCAAGTTACCTGCCAGATCTTTTAATCGACATGTTTTTTTGCTCTGCTGTGATCTTGCTTTGAAATACGCACGCTACTGGCATACACTTATTTTTTTTCCCTTGTAGCATTTTCGATGTGGAGTGTTTAATGGTATTAAAATGAACAAAGGCTGCTCCAGATGGTGTTTCGCCATGGCTGGATTCTAACACAAAGATGAGAGTTTGGTTTTTCAGAAGGCCTGTAGGGTGTTTGCTAGCAAAGTGTTGCATCTGGTCTCAGTGGAGAGCCTGCCAGGCTAGAGCGTGGGCCAAGGGCTGAGATGCAGTGCAAGCTCTCGTGCGTCTTTACCTGCTGCCTACACGGGGTAGGATGTGCTTGGAGCAATTGTGGTGGGTAGGCTGGGACCCTGTAATATCCAGAGCAGAATGGTGCGGGTCTGGTTGATGTCAGTGGTCCGTGGTCATGGTGTCTCAGGCCGAAGTGGAGAAACCATGGAAAGCTCAGGAAACACAGAGCAGTAAGTGAGAAGAGCATTTTTTTCCTCTTCCCATTGGCATTGCCGATGCCCACAGATTTCTTCAGCCTAAACTGGTTTCACAGTCCTCTTTTTCTTGAGTTGCTTTACTGTTTTAATCTACCCCAATTCTACCTCTCTCTTAAAAGGCTGTACCAATACATCATTTTGTTCCTTTCTTTTGTACCATAGCTCCTCAAAAAAGTGGAGAAAAATGTAGATTTTTCACTTGAATGGAGGCAAAGGAAAAAACAGATTTAGTCAATCTCTGGTCTTCTACACCTGGCCTATCTGCATGCAGTGAACAGATACCATCCTCTTTCTCCCTAGTGCCAGAAGTAAAACCTGAGGCTGCAGGAAAAGACAATCACTAACTGCAGAATTCAGTGAGTTCCTCCAAGTGGCAGGTGATTAATACCCTGAAAAGTAAAAATAGAACTGAATTTTTGCCTTTTTCCCTTTCCTGCTGTTTTGTAATGATATTTCTTATTTGGAGGTAATTGCTCTACTTGTCTCTTGCTCATGATGTTGTACAGCTGGTCTGAAATTACTGAGACAGGGATCATTTTCTTCTGCACCAACTCCATATTCCACGTATGTGTGGTGCCTTCTTCTGATTTGACATTCTTATGTGATTGCTTCTGGATCAAAAGAAATGATAGCTGGAATTATCTGTGAAATACTTATTCAAAAATACAGATTGATGGGTATTTCTACATAAGCCTAGCTTAATTTCTTGAAAAAGTTCTATTTACAGATAATGAGAAGGTGCTTTTCTTCCCAATATGTGGAAAAATATGAGCTAGTGGTCAGTCTCAGGCAACTAGATGTCAGCATAAACTGAAGTGTTGGGGGAGATAAAACTGCTAGAAAGCATCAAGAATAATTCATTGCTCTCAGTGTATCATCTTTGGTAAGCTCATAGATGTGTCCTTTATGCCGGCGAGTTGACGCATGAAAAAAAACCTTTTTAATTTCAGGGTTTTTTCTCCATTAAAAGGTTTTGAATTTTAGTCATAAAAAGATAATACTGTGAAAGCAGCAGGTATGGAGCGAAGCTAAGCATCTTTTGGAATTCAAATGCCAATGTACTGGAGAATATGCCTGCTTATTGTCACATGGTTTTATTGTAGACAAAATAACATATTGGGATTCAATTTTTCTCTGCACCTTTTTTTTTTTTTTTCCCCCATATTAAATTAATACTTTGTGTGGCTCTGGAGAACTTTTCAAAGTCTTCTTAACCAGACCTTTGGTTTCCTGGGGCTTCTGTCTTTTAAGCAGCTGTGAACATCTCCTAATTAGATAAATTACTTTGTAGTGGGCAGAGCCACAAAACAGGAGGTGCTGGTTAAATTAAAGGGGAAAAATAGAAAAATCCATTCTCTGAAATGGAATGCCCCACTGCTTTATGACTATTACTGTTGTAAGGTTTTACATTTAAGTACCTGAGGTTTAAAATTAAATGTCTAATATAATTTGGCACCGGTAACATGAAGCCTGTGACTGCCCTCGGAGAAAATCTAGACAGCCTGGTTCAATGTTTCAAATTGCTGTGTGCTGGATAGTGAGCAAACTGGGGGACTGGCTCACTATTTAGCTAAATGCTGCACGCTGTTCAGCATAATTTTAAGTGCAGTAACATATTTGTCTTAAAACTCGGGAATTTAAAGAGATTCTTCCAGTAGTACATGAAAAATTAATTCCTTTTAGATTTTTTTTCTTGCTCTTGTAAGTATGTGACAGAAGTAATTTTAGCAGCAAGAGAGAATAAAAACTGGGGGCAGTAAATCCCTGTCCAGGAACCTCTTGTGTAGATACTTTATGGACCCAGAATTGATCTACATGTCAGATCCTGATGTAGTTTAAACTGTTTATCACCCTAATGGTGGTAGAGAGACCATGAACATCAACTTATAATCCTCCATGAAAGAAATTGGTGTTTGCAGTCAATGAAGGAGCAGCTTAGCTTTATTGATAGATTTAGAACAATTACTGCTGCTGTGACTATTGGCCAGTGCCTTTTCCCAGACTGGATTGGATGCCTGTGATTTTTTTTTTTTTTTTTTTTTTTTTTTTTTATCCTTTGATAAATCTTTCTCTTGATGGATATTCTTTCTTTCCACCAGGAGTTATCTCAGCTTGTTCATTGCTGGGCAATAAGAGGGTCGTGTCATCTCAGGAGACCTGTTTGTAACTTGTCCGGGGCTCAAATTTATGCTTCAGGTGCCTCTTTGTGCCGGCTCCCTTGGGCTGGCCCAGCAAGGCCGTGCACATCCCCACGATTCCTCCTCTGCAAACTCAACTGGTATTTCTGAGGGTTGGTTTGGGCTCTAATTTGGTTAGCTGGAGAAAGCACTAATGGAACCACTAAGGAATGATGATGCTGTCCGTCCTACAGTCCTTGAAATTGGAGGGAAGAATTTCTTCCTTAAGGTAATACTATTAACTTGAATAGTGCTGCAAATGGTAGTTCACTTGGGACAGGGATTTTTTTGTGCTTGTGTAAAATGTCATTAAATTTAAATTCCACAATGATAGAAAATACCACAATAAGTCAAATATGTGTTTAAATGTCTTTATCACTATCCAATTGCTTGCATAGGCCGTTTGATCTCTGCAGTAACTTATATGCATTATGATACCTGGTGGCTTTTGAGTTCCTAGCAATAGGTATTAGGGTTTATTAATTGAAAATCAAGTCCTCATGAGGCATGAGAGGTCACTGGGGCGTTTGTATTAACACAGATCTTCCACCTTGCCTTACTTTCCCAATTGTAAATACTCACACCGACTGCCTGCTCGAGTTTTACACCATACACCAAATGATGCACAACCTGTTGTAGAGTTATTTGAATTCACAGGCCAGTTCTTCACTTGCATAAATTACATAGTTGCCATCAGAGTCACAGAATTTCAGAATTATTTGGATTAAGCTTATACAGGCATCTCAGATTAGAAGAGATTTTTCTGTTCCTCCTTCTGCAGTTCTCTAGAATTTTCTGCTTTTTCTGTCTTTAAGTCCTCCTTTTTTTCCTAAGTCCCTCCCACTTTCACCCCTCAAAGTTGAAATGGGAAGAATTCAGCCATTAAGTCCTGTACTTGGTTCCAAAATGGCAAGAAATGGGAGTTTCATCTTCTGATAATTGGTCACTGGCAACCCCTTGCTCCTCCTAATCTTGCTCATAGCCTGACATGCCAAATGCCTGTCGATAAATTGTTTATGTGACCACATTAACTTGCTAAATGGAACTATAAAGTTTTGCTTTTTCTGATGTTTACTTATGGGTGCTTAAATGCATTTTCAGTAATAGATTTGACTTTGCTTAGCATTTATTTTTATTTTTAACTTCAGAATCAAAATAGCGAATATTCTGTTTATCAGGGTTTTAGGCTCACATCCCGGAGTCACTACATAGCAAGGCTTAGCAGTGCAGTCTGCTGCTTGTGGACATTGTGCACATTTTATATATTTTATAGATAAAATATATATAAAATTTTATATATTTTATATATAATATATATAAAAATGTGCTGACTTTAGTAGTGCTGTCTACTTGTCCAACTTCAGCTACAGGTTGTCTCTTTGTGGTTCCAGCACTTGACATTCAACAGAGGCAGCAATTAAATGTCTGTAAAACATCCTCAGTTCTCCGTTTGCATATTACTGTTTGCCAAAAGGGAAGGGTTAGTATTGCAAGTCATAGGTCCCTGGTACAAAGCGAGTCCTTCATCAGTAAGGAAGTCTGGTAATCTCATTTGTATCTTAAAAAGAGTGCTTTGAAAGATTAAACTGCCTTTTGTTTGTTGTTTAAGATGGCTTTGATCTTCAGAATCCCTGTAGTTTGGAGCAAGTTGTGCTGTGTTGCTTCATGGCAGGTCAGCCACAGGATAGCTGGAGCTACACTATCAACTGTGATGGTTGTTGGCATCTCAAATAGATGTGACCTGTGGTCCTAGGATGCTCAAGCACTTGCAGAGGCATCGGCACGCTGACCAAATTCAGCAGCTGCAGCAAGAAGGCTCCGTTAGCACGAGCTGTTAGAAGTTAAAGGACTGCGTTTGGCTTGCTCATGTACGCATGCATTCCGGAGAGGGGCATCGGGATAAGTTGTAATTGGAAGGGGACGAGCACGGGAAACCACTTCTCACATTTTCACAGGTGATTTTGAACTTTGAAAAATAACAGTCTTTGTAGTGCAAGGAGAATAATAGGAATCCAGCAAGATGTGTTCTCAAGTCAACTTGCAGGAAAGACAGAATACTGCAAAAGCGAAGGATGGGACTTTATAATTTCCCCTAATATGAATAAGGTTGCTTGAGAATTCAATATGCCCAACACTTCTCCTATCTAAGGGCCTTAGAAGCAAGACCTCAGCAGGAAAATGAATGAACTTCCTGATTGATATATTTCTGTTTTTCCTAACGCTTATGTTTTATCTTAATGTTCATAATTTAGTTTATGCAATAACCTAGATGTTAGATTATATAAAGTAGTGTCTTCAACTAAGTTGGGAAGACGAGAATATCTATATAGCTACCAATGGAGTAACTCCTGACTCCAGAACTTCTCTTCTTCTTTCATGTCAATACTTCTTAAGTTCAAGTAGGTGTTTACAATAATTAGACTTGTTTCGTATACATCCACAGAGAACACTGCCTGGTTTTGCCAGCATCTGGCTGAAGGGAGGGCAAGAAACACTCAGTTCTGTAGTTATTTCCTCCCAGGTTTAATGAAGTTTCTGTTCCACCTAACAGGAGAGCAGTTGTCCCATCAAGCATGTCTGTTTGCAGTCTCGATTTCTTCGCAGGCTAGGTCAGAGAGCAGCAGGTCCCGGGCTGTTACGTATACTTTACCTATGGAATCCAACACTTCAAAGCTTTTCCATAGCGTGTGCAGTGAAAGAAGCCTCTGTGCCGAATCCGATACGTGAGCCCTTCACAACCCGAGGATTATTAGGGGGCAGCTGAAGCGCAGAGGCTTGGGCTTCCTGCAGGTGGAAGAGCATCTCCTTTCAGGTGACGGGGCCCATCATTTGTCCCTGCCCCTAATTCAGCCCTTGCCGTTTGCCACCCACAGTCCACAGTGCAGGTGAGGATCCAGTTTACAGGGCATCTGAGACTCTAAAAAGTGGATTTTCTGCTGCAGGGATGTCACGGGAGCGAAGGAGCCGCTGAATGCTCCCAGCCAACAGCCTGGCCCTCAGTTATTCCAAACCTACAAAAGGGACAGTAGTCCCCACAGAGCTAGAATAAGTGTTTGGAAAAAAATATATAGATATATACTCTGTAACATTTATAACATCTGACACCTAAAAATAGATAAGAAGGCTATTATGCCAGTAAAATTTAGTAGCTTTATGTGAGAAGCAAAATATGTTTTATTTCTCACTTCCAGGGTTTTATAGTAGCCACTGTTTGTTTTTGCACGTGATTGAGAGCATTTTTGGTGGTGTTTCCGTTATCTGGGTGCTCTGGAAGCACTAGGTAAGCCTCAACCCTTCCTGCCTAGCAGGGGACAATCAACTGTCTACTTGATACCTAAGAATTATTCAGCTGCAATTGTAAAATTAAGTGTCCAAAATAACGATATTAGGGTTTGCAATTGAAATTTCATGGACTAGCAGTTGTCCCCAACCTCTTCTCAGTTGCTGGTAAGGGGTATTCTCTTTTTCTGTGCTTGAAGGTTACTCCAGGTTACACAGAATGAAGGTTAAAGTATAAGGCTAGAGACAAGAGATGTGGCTCTTTCTGGCTCTTCAGCATCTCTTTGAAGAGAGTTCTTTTCTATATTACCTTTCCTCAAATACAAGGTAAATATTTTAGTAGGAAATGGTTCAATAAGGCATGCATTCATTATTTTGCAAGTGCTTTGAGACCTCAGGGCTCCATTTCAAAGCAAAATATTGTTACATGAGTTTCCTGCAATCAGAAGACAATGCTGATGTTAAATCAGAGGGGAACTCTGACCCTCTCCTTGTAGTTGAAGTGAATTTATTATTCACATCATTTTGACCACAGCTATGAAATGTATTTCTCACATAATCTTGTATATATTGGCTGTAATCTAGCTTGGTTCACCAAGTTGTTTCCTTTTTAAAGGATCCCCAATGGTCTTTTATTTTGCACATCACCAATAATTGGGATGATCTTTATGGGATCATGAGCTGCAACTCTTGGTAACTGGCTTCAAAGCTTTTCCTGACCACTGAAATACAAAGTGATAGACAGACTAATGGACATGTGTCCAAACACAAATGGTCAAATCCTGTGAACTTTTTGACCTTTTGGCTAAACTAGGGAGGTTGATTCTGGTATGGTGGTTTTTGAATCTTCTCAGTGGATTCTGTTGGGTTCTGCAATGCAGCAAGTGCTGGCAGGAGAAACCTAACCAGGAGATGTCCTAAAGCCTCTAAAACCTAAAGGTTTATCTTCAAAAGTACTATCCATTTTCATTCTCCCTCTTAAGGATGATTAAGAACTAGTTATTCAGATAAGCTAATCCTCATAACTAGTTGCCTTTTGTAATACTCCTCACCTCTCCATTTTGTCTAAGCTTGACAGCCAGGACAAGCTATGCCCATAGCATCACCCACGTTGTTAATAGCAATTCAGGGTGACACTGTGTAAGAATTACATCTCTCTTCTCAACAGATCCGATGCTGCCC
>JAVCKT010002884.1:0-17908 GCA_032273925.1 Rhynchotus rufescens | reverse complement strand
GGACATGAAAGAAACTTTCCTGAGACACTTCAAAAATTTGTACTTTGATAGATAAAATGCATAAAACAGTTCTACCACAACAAAACTTAACTCTGTAAGGACAATTTAAAAGTCTTTGTTATCTGACTGTATGTATAGTAAATAAAATTTGCACACGTAACTGAACTTCTTGGTCAGAGTTACAGTAGATTTCATTTAAAAAATATTGTTAAAAGATTGTTTTGTGCAAAGAAGGATAAGGAAAATACAGGATTTAGGTAATACTTTGCCACCATATCATTTATCACATACTAATGTGATGTGATTTATCACATACTATGCTTAGTAAAACATAAAGCTACATACCAGAAATTGCTATCCCCACTGCATTTGATGCTTAAAGGTGCTTTTATTTAAAAGAAAGCTTGAATCCATTGTCATGTTCTCTTCCTAGATAACTGGCAAGTGAAATCACCAGCCTGCACTCATAATGGCAATTTTCCTATGGAAATGAATGCAAAGTTCGAAACAAAAATCCACAGAAGGATCTTGAAGAAAAACGGATGTCCTCAGTTAGGTAAAGACTTAAATTATATGATAACAGCAGATAGTATACCTAAGACCTGTGTCACTTTTTTGACCTCATATAATTGTTATTGAAAGTGAGATTACCTTGATTTCCTGGGGCAGTGTCAGCCAGCGCAGGCCTGGGAGACTGTCTAAGAGGAGAGCACTGCAGGAGTCGTAGTGCTGAGCACTGGGGCTCGCGCTTGCATTGAGTCTTGCGGGCTGCAGTGCTCGCTGGAAGAACAGGTTGAAAAAATGATCCAGGCGAGAAACATTTTCTACCTGGCAAAAGGCACTGAACAAACATGAACTCCAAGTTAGAATAACATCAAGAATCTTGTAACTTGTTTATATAACCCTCCGTGTTAGAGCAGGCTCTTTACAGCGTGATGCTTCATTTAGACTTTTTTTGAACATCCACTGTAAACATGAAAAAAATCCACTATGCTGATATCTAGGACAGTACATACACAAAAAGAAAAAAAAAAACCCTGTCTTGCTAAAAGCAGAAGCAGTACAGTATCATACTAGTGCTTTAGAGTAAATGAAGATGAGACCATGATTAGCTTTCTTCCTAAGTCCGGCTTGCTTAACTTGAATATTTAACTATTTTGTTATGCTGTAGATCACTGGTGTAGCACTATTGATATTTTTTTCAGGACATGTGGAAAAGCATTCTAGTATTCTGAATGGCCTCTTACATTTGTATCAAAATTAACTATATTACCTCTCATATTCAAACCTGTATTTGTTTTTAGATGCATTTAAATAGTTGCCAATATAACATATAAAAGTTGTTCCTTGTTATGAAATAACGTTAAAAATATCATGAGACAAAAATAAGGTCTGATGTTATGTCAGATTATTCTGTCTAGAGCATTTTTCCTTGTTAAACAGCACAAGAATTATATACATATTATGATTTTCTCTATAGCATACACACTTCAACCTTGAATTGAATGCAAGCATTAGAATAGACTACCTTGGCAATACTATTTAGATTAGAGTCAGACTGAAAATTTTCTGGATGATTTCCAAACACAGAGGAGGACAGTAACTCTGCCAAATAAAGTTGAAAACTCTGGAGTGTTTATTTTATTAAAAATGTAACACTGAGATGTATATGTATTTTCTACAGACAGTCCTCTGACGCAAAGGGTACCGTTTGTGGAGTGCTGTTGACATCTGGTGACTTAAGTTACGACTTAACATATCAGGGACAAAACCTTTTGAACTAATTCAAAGATAATTTAAGAAACTTACTAGTATAAAACAAAGTTGAGAACAGAATCCTGTTTTTGCATAATTCTATAAGAGCATGCAAAAAACAGGTAAAATATGGATGCTGCCCAACTTCTTGAGCGAGCGTTAATGAAGAAGGACTGAAAGGAAAATAGTTGAGGAAGAACTCACCTGTCTAAAGAACTGTACATAAATTTTAAGGTCTTCACGACATCTGCAATCATGTTCCTCAGCTGAGAAAGTGGCACACTAAGGAAAAATTTCAAAAAATGTACATCTGTGTTTATATATGTTTGACTCCATTATGACTTAGCAGAGGCACTTTTTGAAAAGCTTCATTCTTTACTAGTGATATACTGCAAGCAAAAATACTTTATAGGACTTTTTATAAAAGATTTTCTTTGTGTGGCTTGCCCATAGTTACGGAGTAGAAATGCTGAAAATAAAATGTCAGGAGTTCTTGCCTCTTAGAACACATAAGTATCAATATTATTATCACAGCTATTCAGTAATACCTAATCAGGAGTTGTTTTCTTTTAAACGCTGAAAATCACCATTATCCAGCCTACATATATTTCTGAGATCTGTTAAGATTATAGGAATATATAAATGATGTGAACAAAGATAAACAGAAAAAATAACAGAGAGTGAGTGTGATCACGGCTACAGAAAATAGTTATACTAAAAGGAGTACATTGTAAAGCTATTTCTCACTTTTTGTTAGGAGAATAGTGCAATTAGAGAATAGTATTTGGTAAAAATGGGAAATAAAATTAAAAGCGGGAAAAAAGCACTGTAACTGAAACTCACTTTTCTTCAGGAAGACCAATTACAAGCAGCTTGTCAGATTCCTTCCAGTAAACAACTTGAACCAGTTTTTCACATAAGAAAAGAGAGGAACTAAAAAAATTAAGCCAGAAGTACTTCTGTTAATACTATAAAGTTATAAGAGATGGCCATTATGTGTCATAGTGATTCAAGTCTACTTTACATATAAAGCCTGCTCATTTAAAATAACATGCATGGAATTCATCTAGGTAATGTATTAGTTACTACAAAATTCAAAGAGCCTCTTAGATAAACTGTTAGAAATGCCCAGGACTTTTAGAACTTAAGGTACTGTTGTGGTGGGAGGTTGAAACAGGGAGCATACCTAACAGTTCTAACATCCTAGAGCTGATGTTTGCACAGAGCACAAAATATCTAGCAAGTTACTACAAAAGCATTACTTTCCCTGCCATTCCTTATGATCTTAGACATAAATAAGAAGGTAAGACAGAACTGCTACAAAGTGAAAAAAGCATACTTTCATTACAAAGAAATAAACATCCTAGTCCCCAAAAATACATCATATAGGAGCAGATACAGTAATCCAAATGTACTCTTTTAATAAAAAAGGGGAAAAAAATCTAGAGATTATTTCTTACAATTTTTAAAGACATGGTACAGTCCACAGAAACTAGCAGAAGTGTTTCTGTATTTTTAGAACTCATCTGTAAAGAGGAAATTGAGAACCTTAACAGGAAAGGTACATTTAAGCTCTTGTGCATTTCTGAATTGTCTTTCTGAAAATAGTGCATCAATGAACAGAATCTAAACATACGGACAGGCTTTTTGGCTTCTGAGGCACTCTTCATTACTGCCAGTGCTGCTCACTGCCTGTCCTGCACCGATGTCTCTACTCTTCATTCATGGACCAGGACCCCACTTGCATTCAGTTTTCTTTACACCAACCCTGGACTTGCCTGTGACGTGCAGGGCCATAATGTGCAGATGACAGTGCTGCGTAAGACCCCCAAGATTTGTAAATTCACAAGTTACTTCTGTACAGGATGGAGTACAGGATGGAAACTGAAAAATGAGACCTGCTCTCTCACTTCTACCTGGTTCATTAAATATTCAGTAACCTCTTGACCTGTCTGCACCCCTCTTGCCCTGCTGCCAAAAGCTGAGCAGTCATTTTTATCAGGCTTCTTTACTAGAGTTCGGCTGCTGTGGATACAAACATTTTTCATGTGTTGCAAATACACTGTGAAGTAAAATGAATCCAAAAGTAACCGAGACTCATGAATTTAACTGAATGGCATTTTACCTTATACCCCCCCCCAATTTTATTTTCCAGTCAGCCATCGGAGCTCTCTGCTGCATATGCAGGCTAAGCAGAACAAGTTGCGCTGTTCGGGGTAAAACATTAGTGCCCAACAGATGCAGCCACTCCTGTTTTGTCTAGAAACAGATGCACAAGCTATGCGTGTTTTTCTTTACTTGGACAAATTCAGAAAAGAATAAGTACATTTAATTCCAATGCTTTTACCTGATAATCTGGGAACCAGTAATACTTTCCAGGATGTCACACAGTGTAAGAAATATTCCTCTCACACTTTTCAGTTTTTGGGATGCCTCTGATACAGGGTACTGATAAAGAATTTCTTGCTGTGAAGAAATTTCAAGCCGTTAGTTAAGAAAAGCCCCCAAAATAAAATAAATAAGAAAAGAAAGCAAGCTATCAAAACTTGTTATTGGACAGCGCCAAAAATAGTCTGCTTAGGCATACTGGAAAGTTGTAAAAAACACAAGAACTTTTCTGACAATATTAATTTTACTGTATATAAAAAGCACTAATTTTGAGTCATTACTATATGGAGAAAGAAACCGACATACAATATGGCCACTGCTTTTTATGATTTGAAGTATGTTGTTTTAAATATTAACAAATCTGATTCCAAGAGACTGCTAATATCTGCATAGTTATTTCAATATTAAAATTGCTACCTAAGGGCCACATTGTTGATGAAAAATACAGCTCTTCTAAAATCAATAAGTAAAAGTATCAAACTATAATCTCCATATAGCCCTACCCAATCACTTTACAAGTATTGCAGAAAATATAACTGAGGTATATTCTCAGCAAATGCACCCATCATTAGCAATTTTATCATCAAAATCCTGACAGTGTCATATCAGTATTCCTGTAAAGACATGAGCTTCACAGCAAGTAACTGAAAAGACAAATATTAGAGATAAGTATTTTTCTGTCCAATCTTTTAAAATAGTGTTGTTACATAGGCATTTTCCAAAAAAATTATAGTAACTATTTCAGCAACTTAAGTATAAAATAATAAGCAAACAAATGATTTCTCATATTACTGCTTTCTGCAGATCATGATGGGCCAAAAATAATGTGTAGTATTAAACCTATCTAATGTGAAGAGGACATGAAATTATCCTACGCAAACAAGGGCAACACTGAAGTCCCTGACTTTCCTATTTTATGTCATCAAGTATTGCCAAGATCTGTTAGAAAATTCTTTTTCATCAAGATTAAAAGAATGTAAAGTTCCATCATAGAGAGACCTGGCAACTATACAGAAGGACCTCTGCACTCTCATCCAATTTAATTAGCTCTATTTTTGAATCCTCATTGGTAACAAGGATTTTTTTTTCCTCTCAAATCAATCCCTCAGCAGGAAAAATGCCATTTTCTAATTACAGCTCTGCAAAGGGCTAGAAAGAAACATTTTTTCCTTTCCCTCTCTATGAGCAAGGACCTTTACAGAAAGTTCACTTGAGAAATATCTACGCACTTTCCCAGGGAAAAAAAAAACAACTGTAACAAAAGGTAGCTGCTGCACCAGAGCTCTATTAATAAGTTCACATGGTTCAGCACATACCACCCCACAGGAAGATCAGCTGTCTTCAAAGCAAGTTGAAATGCGCCATTTTATCCCAAGAGTTCGTAGGCCAAGGACAATGATATTAATACATGAGAAGTAGCTGATTTTTTAGAAGTGTAAAAAATAAAAAAATTCTCTGTGCTCCCCCCAAAAATCCTACAACTTAAAACCTGACTAGAGCTCTCAAGTGTTTGAACTAACAGCTTTTCAAACAATTCTTTTTTTATTATTTCTATTTTACTAATTTCTCAGATAATAAGCCTTAAAAAAAGTTTTCTTATCCCCTTATGTCAGTCTTAACTACAAAAGAAATGGCTGAAAAAAAATTGTCAAAAGAGCGCTGACAAGCTAAAAACCTTCTACAGTCTTCACACACAGCGCACTGACAATAGATGTTTTAAGCCGTATCTTGCACCAGTGGAAAAGAAACCAGGGACTCTACACAGATGAAAAGACAGCTGTGAAAGCTTGATTCTGAAACGATCAAAGCTGGGAGAAATGCTTCAGAAAGCTTAGCTTGTGGAGGCATGGCTGTGTACTATCTTAGCTCAGCATTATCTGTTTTATAAGTATACTAGACACAAGCTGACAGCATTGAGTTGGAGAAGTATCAACAGTATCTCTTTTAAAGCATGAGCTCACTTAAAGACACCTCAAGTCCATAAAAGTGTTTTAATGTATGCTGCTACAAATTATGTATAATGCATACCATAAACTAAAACATAAAATAATAAGAACAATAATAATAAATCAAACTTACTCGCTAAAATCATTATTATATGTGGAAAAAGATACTCCCAGCCTAAACTGCTTATTAAACTACCTGCCTTAGTGTTTCAATAGACAGAACTTGATGTGCCTTAGAGTTCAATGTGTCTTCGAGTTGATTAATTGCATTTTTGGGTGCCAAGGGCTCCCAAATGGGGGAATTAGTAACTAGCTGTAGTTGCCATTATCTGCAAGGATGTGATGTGCATACCATGCCTCCTCTGGATAGGGGCAAGGCAGCTTAGTAAAGGATCATCCCATTTCTATTGTGCAAGCTGGCCTGGAGGAAGAGCAACTTCTCTATTAATTCTAAGTTCTGCAGACTAAATCTGGAACAGAACCTCTGTGGGATAAATATCTCTTACTGTTCACCGAATGAAATTAAAGAGCACTGCTTCAAAGAGGAGGGCATTCTTTAGTGCAGGAATGTTATAAAGAGCTTAATGATGCCAGCAGCTACCCCAGCAGTAGACACTATCTGGGGCTGCAAAACTGCCAAGACTTCTCAGGAAACAATTCACCCATGGAATGAAGGGAAAACAAGGACATTACAATCCCTCTTTTACCTCTGTTCAACATTCAGAGTTAATCCCGTTTCCTGGGAGAGAAATGAGAAAAAAAATGGGGCAAGAAACCAGCGATCCGTTTAGTGTGAAGTACAGAAACTGCAATTAGTCCAGCACTTACCCATCAGAGTGTCTTTTTATCTGGCAACATGAAAGGGGAGCCACAGGCTCTGAAATCCATTTTATAAATATATTTCATAAAGGTTAAGTGACCAGAAAAATATTGCACTTAAGTCTACAGTAATTGTCATAGCTGTTCCATGCATCTAAAACAGAACTCTTTGATGATTAACTTAGAATTGAATAAAAAAAAAAAAGCTTTTAAATGTAAAAGTGAACTTCGATGACATATTTTAGGTTTATTTAATGTACAATTAAATGAGCTCTTTCATTTTTTATGATAGGGAAATACAGAACTGGGAAAAATACTGTGATAGTGTATATTCTAGTGGAAGCAGTGTCGGGATGAGAAAGAACAGAGTGACCTTGCCTGATTGTGAGGCTGTAAAAAAGAGACTCGTATAAACCCATTTCTACTAAAGGTGCCTCCTGGAAAAAAGCACAAACAATATTGGAAGGAACTTCAAACCAAACTTGTGGTATTTGTGTTTAGCCGTAATATATAATAAAACATATTTTACCTTAAAATATTAAATTAAAAAGGCATAATTTATATTGCAAAGTCAAGTACTCTACAGTTACGAAATACCAGATTTATGGTTGCTTAAGAAGCCTCAATTACACTAATTTCGTTTGTCCATCTTGGGCGTTGCACAAGACAGGCATCATTAAATACTATGCTTTTTCTGAAAGACAATGTCATACCACATATGAACAAAAGGTCTGAATTAAAGTTGCACAAGTAACCATAAATCTCTCATTTCCAGACTTTCAAGTGCTTCACTCTGCAAATCACACACCATCCCTTAACACTATCATTATGCCATGTAATTTTCTAGGGTCCTCCTCCCAGTCCTGTCACTAGAAGATAAAATCAAGCTCCATGACATGCACCTGTAATCCCTTTTCCTGCATTAATCATCATTAGCAGTATTAGCAGTATTAGCAGAGCAATACAGGCTACTCAAGATAAGGATAACATCTCAGATATGGGATGAGGCACTGACTGGATCAAATGATTAACTGGTGGGAAGGAAAGCAAAAAAATGCATCTTAGCCTGTCTTTGTGCTCCACACTCCCTTGCTCTTTTCCCAAAGAATGAAAAACCTCGTCTTCTTGAAGGCGAATTTATGAAAGGTGGAAGAGTCTTTTTCCAAGCATATGTTCCCCATGAGTCTATTTTGGCCTTATGTTGTTTTCAAGTCAGGCAAGAGACTAAAAAGAGCCCTCCACACTGATATCTTCTATAACATCTGGGCAGAGTTTGCAGCCATGCAAACTCATCTACACAAACTCAGAATGGGTTAATGGGTTATATATATGCTGATTTCCTTTTGCCGACTATGCAGTATTCAAAAAGATTTACAACTTTGTTTTTTTAAATCTAAAGGCATAGTGTTTGCTGGTGTTAGCAGTTACCTTCCACCTGCAGTTCCATGTAGTTAGCCACGTACCTCATCCTTAGATGTTTCAGAATCCAGTTTGAGTGAGAGGAACATGACGATGTGTGGCACGTTCTGGATTGCCTGCTCAAGCTCCGTGCTGTCTTCTCCCCACAGAAGCCGAACTAGATTGTTCATACTCGACTGGGCCCGTTTATCCCTTTGCTGAGAGGTTCCTTCTGGCTCGAAGATTGATGTTTCAAATGTAAGTTTCACCTATTAACATGATTAATTATTGGGTAAATAACACTGTACTTCAGTAATTTTGAATATTAGATGAGACAGATAAAAAGATACTTTGTGGCCTACAGGTGGAAATTTTCTTAAATTTTTAAAGGGCAAAGTTCTCTGCCATACTGACAGATTTTTAAGTTTACCGAGACATAAGCACTCAAAATTTCTCACTGTTTGGAAGCAAACCAGTTATATATTCAGTCTTAGACAACTGCCCATTACTGAGGCCAAAGCCTGCTGTTGCATGGTATATGAACCATGAGAGGAGGCATGTGACCTGGTAGGTTTTTATGACACTTAAGGTTTTGTAAAGGAGAAGATGTACTTACTGGTCTGAGTTGGTTTGAACACAAAACCTATTATCACCATTTGGAAATATACACAATATTTGACTTCCATAATGTTAGCACTTTATGACTGTATATCCTCAAGCCTCTTTCACGAATATTTCTTTGCTATTTCAGTTACATTAAGATTGACAAATATATTTGCACAGAAAAATTAATTTGCTTAAGACCGCAAAAGTCAACTTTCTCAACAAAAAATCATTTAATAACAGTTCTTTATTCAACCTGCAAAAAAAATCGTTTTCCTCACTGTGTTAATTTTTTTTTATTGTCAAGTCAACAAATAAGAGTTTTGTCAACATAGTACTTAGCAATTTAATAATACCAGCAGTAAGTACAAATATTTGCTGTTTACGTCACTTGGTGCACGGCATCTTTAGAAGAATAATCCGAGCGCTACAAAGCATTCTCTCTTAAAAGCATAACTTCTTAAATTTAGATGATTAAGCTTACTCTGTCAAAATATTATACAAGGTTTACTGTTCTTAATTTCCCAGATAAAATAAAAACAGCTTTAGTTTTAGAATAAATATATATTCACTGGAATCACAAGCAACATAAAATCCAGGCTTGGTCTGGAAGTGTATTTTATACTTCACTTTACAAATCTCCCTTTTATGAGCCACTGGCTTACAAAAATGATTTGTTTTAGCAGTGATGAAATTGAAGAATAAATTTTTTGTTGTGAATGAACAATTTATACTAAGCATACACAAGTGCAGCAGTTGATGCTAAGCATACACAAGGAATACTTAGGTCTTGACTGAGCATAAAATTGTCATTTCCAAGAATATAAGGTTTTCTTTTCTTGGAAGATAGTTGAATTTTCATCACTGCTCTGAGAGACTAAAAAATATAGCTATTTGAACTAACCAGACACACTCTCAGTTCCCTCTTTCATATGTTATTACTTAAGATTGTTTGTCTGCTTTAAAGTATCCTTAAAATGCCTGTTGACTAGGGAGTTCCAAACATAATGCATTATAACAAATCCTGATTCTCTTCAAAGGCAGTGACAGTTTAGGGGAATGGCTGGTGCAAGAAAAAAGGTTACATTTTCCCAGTGGCAATACATTTGAAAAACCTGAGAAGAAATTTAAATATAAAGAAGTGTTTGTATCTTCCCAAATGTGTGTATGTGTATACACAGATGTGATGGCAGGAGAGCTGGTGAGAAATAGCGGTGCCAAAGAACACTCAGTGCCTGTCCCACTAAGTCAGAAACGCTGCAATCATCAACTCTTCTGACTACAACTATTTATGCAACTGTCTGTCTTCTTCCCATCCCAGTCTACTCCCTCTAACACTTCACATTAATCTTCTCTCCTACTTTGGCTGCTATGAGCTCCATTTCTCCCCGCTCTTTGGAGCGGCACTGCATCCAGTCCTGCTCTCCCGCCATGTGCTTCTGCTTTCTACTCTGCCTGCAGCTCTTCGCTCTTTCGCTCTCATTCATTTGTGATTCAGTGCACTGCATATTAGCAGCCCTCAAGGAGCAGAAATATCAAGCTAAAAAGCAGCACCTTCTTCAGACCCAGTAATGTGACTGCTGAGAGTCGTACAGATACATTTTTCCTTCTCTGGCATTCTGTGACTCAGTCCTCTTTCTTGTGTCACTCCATCTGCTTATATTTCAGAGGATTTTTTCCTCATACTCTGTTTAACTTCTTGCAGATTTCCTTAAGGCTCAATAGTTATTTCTCTTCTACCACGTCTTGTCTCTGGACACTTACCACACTTAGGCTATAGTTCCTACATTAATGACACACAGATGTACTTCTTGCTGGAGTCTCTCTTTCAGTCTCCCAAGTTAGGGAGACCGAAAAAAAAGTCTGTCTTGTCTTTCAGACACATCCTTCTGGCCCTCTAGGCAAGAGCTCAAGCTATATTGGGCCCACAGCATTTCAGCTCTCCTTCCACCCCCAGGCTCCCCTGCTGTCTCCTGCATCACTGTGGACAATACTGCATCGCTCGGGTCTGAAGTCACTGTTCTGAGAAAGGTCTCTCTTCCCAATGGGACTTCCAGTCCCTTTCCAGATCTTCCACTTTTCTCCAAGAACACAATGGTTGGTGTTTCTTTATACTCTCATCCAAATTTTTACTTACCTCCTTACTTGCCTTTAAAAACATTGTGGAAAAGACAGTCTAGGCTAGAAACAGTTGTAATAGGACATGACCAAGACACAACATTTCTTTTCATTTAGAGAAGAAATAAATAAGTTTGATTATGTATGATTATTGAGGAACCATTTTTAAAATACTGATTATGAAATCTTTGCCAAATTTGATTCCAGTTGTCTTAAGGAAAATCAGCCCGACATACAGCAGAAATCAGAAAAGGAAATAAAATCATTACAAAATGAAGAAAGGGAAAAGGATAGAAAATATTAGTATGTTATGCTAAATACATAGTATGTGTATATCCACAGTGCTTAGAGTAGTTCTCAAAAAAAGATTTTAATCGAAATACAAGAGAGTACAGATGAAGATGACAAATAATAACAGAAAACTATGAGGTACACAGATGGGAATTTTTCAGTTTAGGAAAGAGATGATGAGAGTGGAACATGACAAAGCTCCCCAACAACATGGAGTAAGGCAGGGACAGTTAATTATTCCTCATAGCCCAGAAGCCTGGAGGTGCTAAACACACTTACCAGCTTTAAAACCAATAAAAATGAACACAGCACATAACTGAGTTATGAACCTCATTGATATATGGCATAGTGGAAACCAAAGAAATTCTAAGAACAAGAAGGAAAAAAATAGAGAAGGTACAAACCTGTAAGTGATCCAACAAGTCCCTAACTGTTGACTGCCCTAGTTGGGAAAGTATGACGGAAAGGTCACATTGCATTTGATTTGTTTCTTAATACTATTTCCTTAAATATTTGCCAGCGTAAGAAACGGAATAAATTGCTGATGTACCTTTAGTTTGACCCAGAAAGGCATGTTTTCTGTTTGTTTATCTATAAGAAAGCTATATGTTTAAGAATATGTCTTTTATTATAGGTAGAGTTGGTGGCATTGCCTGCCTGTTGAGATTGCCTGCCATTTCCTGTTACAAGTTGCTGTTTTCCATATGCTTATGATTTACCAAATTGCAACTCAAAATTTCAGGCTGAAATTTAGGATCTGGATTTCTGCCTCAGGCTGAATACTTTTGGAAAGCTTCAACTAAAACGGTTCTGGAACTTTCAAATATTAGGTTAAAGAAAAATATATTCTTTTGTCCACATCTTCCCATCTCTGTCTCCTCTGTTTTGTGGGGCTAGGAGACAACTCTTAAGTTTTGTTGTTTCTAAGACTGGCTTTTAAAGACAGGAAGAGCCTATCTGAATAGGAGAGCTGTAACATCAGTGCTGTCAGTCATAGGCAGCACAGAGAGTCATTTTTATTCTTCAACAGCAGCAAGAATGATGATAATGATGAAGTGCCTTTTTTCAACTGTTAATTGCAAAAACAAGTTGGGAGGAGCCTGTATGCAGTACTAGTTTCTATAAAGTTTACCAGCTTCCTTAGGAACTTCTTTTTGTATTACCCCTATGAGATTCATATAAATTATCTATATATTTTTAATAATTTCATGGGATCCACAAAAATACAGTCAACTGTGCTGAATCAACATTCAGAATTAAGTTTATTTAAATCTATATGAAAGCATGTCCTGATTTTTTTTTATAAACACCGCTTAAAAAAAGTAGTGAGGTCTAGACTCGTGATTATTCATATATGCGAAACTAGAGAAGCTGCAGGGAACAAAAAGGCAGCAATCAGTGTCAAATTCGGTAGCAACTGCTTTGATTACAGAAATGTTAAAGCACAGAAATTGTAGAACATACCAGTATTATCCTAACTTCAGCACTGATTGAGGGTATGCTCGGGCTTGTCAAAGTCAAGGCTGCTATAGGATGTTGAAACAAAATGTCTAACGCGTTAGTCAGAGTTTGGACTTCATTTTACTCGGTCAAGTAAAGCATTGAAGTAGAAAGAGTTCTGCCATGGGAAAAATAAAAAGGCCACCTGATGTAGGATTTGGACTTACATGCTCAGTAAATACACTGAACTAATCCTTGTATAGCTGGAAGTGAGTTTACCTACATTTAAGTACGTAAAACAAAATTCTAGAAACATAATATTATGATGAGAAGTGATATGCCACATGTTGCCACTGAATGAAGCTAAGTAGTTTATTTTTGACATTATTTCCAGTAATTTTTAACATTTAATTAAGAAATACAGTAACATGGCTTATTAATAACTTATAACTGCATTATAACTACTTGGACTGCTTTTTTATTTTTTTGCTCAAAGCCTTTTGCAGCATATGGCAAATAAGAATATATTAATTAGTGTTGTGTAAGTAGCTATCTTTTTACTAAATCTCAGAAACAGCAAATCTCTGTTTCTGCAGCAGCAGGAACGCACTGTTCCACACTGTAAAAACCCAGAACTGTATCTATAAATTCTCCACTGTGCTATTGCAGTAATCACTCTTTTGGCTTGACTGAAGCTACATAGTAACCGAGGAATAATTGCACTTTAATAGAAGGGTTTGGAAAGCCAATATGAAGAGCAGTTATACATTTCAAGTAATCACTGTCTACTTGACAGATTTACTGACAATGTAAATGTTAATGTTGCATTAAAAGTAGCTACTACAAAAAGGGCTGTATTGGATTTTATCAACAAGCAATACATATACTCTAATCTAGCAAGGATACAATTAAGTAAACTGTATCATCTTTGCTGTTTTGATCATTCTGTATTTATTAATAGTTACAGCAACTCCATATTTGGTCAAAGACAGGCAAGACAAGGCTTTTCTGCCCTGGAGCTCTGCCAATACCTGACCACAACTCTGGTAGCTTAGTCAGGCTTCGTAGTGTCAGATATCTTGGAAGGCTTCCTAAACTGACAAAGTAGTGCTCAGTCTTACTGCAGTTGCACATGGAGTTCTGCAAGCACTTACACTAATTTGAAAGCAGAAGCATGTTTATCAAAACTTTAAATTTCAATTTTTTTAAAAGTACCTGGATGGTAAAACTTTTTTGGTATTATCACCATATCTGTTATGCCACTAGAATGTTCTGCTTCCAGATGGTCCAAAGAAACTTCGTAATTTTGCAGAAAATGTTTGTTAGTAAAGTCTGGATGAAATATTGAATAATTTGTCAAATTTCTATCATATGTTCTACTCAAAGAGAAACTACCTGTGGGTTACAGACATACTGTGATATACACTCGAATTTTAATCTGTTTGCAACTTTCACCTTGTCTCTCAGAAGATGGATTTAAGCTAAAGAACTTAAGTTTACACTACTAATAGCCTCAGGAATTAACACGCTTCCCTTTTCATTATACATTTCTATGTTTTGCTAATTCCAAAAATATGAGCTATTTATATATTTTTTTATTTTTTTTTCCACTTGTTTATTACTGGTTAAAGCTGCAAACAGTAATTCTTTACAAGTTAAAGCAATAGCTTTAACAGATCAGATAGCTACTAAAGAGGAACCAACTATCATAGAAGTGTAGCTACTTAACCCTAATGAAAAACTAGAATAGGGAATAGAATTGTTGTTTGATACATTTTTAATATAAATAGGCTTAAGGTGAAATATCAAATTATAATAAGCTATAAGAAGACTAGAGGTACCATAAACTATCAAAATAATAAATTAAATGAATAGATCTAAGTAATATGTTCACGGTAAAAATTTCTGAAAAAGAAAAAGGAGCACTGAACTATGAGAAATCATTGTTGAAGCAGCTGAAATAGCAGATTATGGGAGACAATCATCAGCCTCTTCCAGCTGAAGGAAGGCTCTTCTTAAGAAAAAGATTTCTCTGCATTAATACGTTTAACTAAACAGTTAATTTAACTTGAGAAATAAACTATGGTTTGAAATATTTGTTCCCCAGGAACCACCTGACAAAATTATTATTCAGCTGGGAGAGAGTATGAATATAGGAAGGTTGAGTGGAAAAAGACATTCTTCATCAGGTCAGTAATTTTTTTCTTTTTTTTAATATCACATTTTTGCATTTCCAAAGTAGGTGAAAATAGCCCTTTCCTCATTATTTATCCATTCCATGTCGGTACTACTCTCCTGTTCATTTTTTAAGCTAAACACCAACATTTTGCTTCAAATCTTCTGTTGTCAGATTGGGCATCCCCATTCCTCTTCCTCACAGTGGGGAAGGCAGAACAAGATGACAGACCTTGTCCTTTGTTTGTTGAGGTCACAGTGTTCAAAATAGTAACTCTCAAAGCAACATATTAGTTTACTTTTCATGTAACTATAATTGCTCTAGGTAAAAAGTTTGTGTGTGTCAAAAAGGAGTTAATTCCCCGTGTTCAAGAAGAAATCATTAATCTTGATGTAAATGGCAACAAAAATGTATTCTGAGGAACAAAAGGAAATTTTATTTTCTCTATGTACTAGTTCTCATATAGAAACACAAATAACCAGAATCCTGCAAATGTAGAATACTCTCTGACACCCACATTACACAAAACATTGTCATGTCTTGGTCTAAACCTATAAGCCTGCTGACTCTTTACGATTTCCCACCTGCTTTCTGACTTGGGCTGATGATAGAAAGAATATACAACAGCTGAACTGTGTCCTAGATCCCTCAAAGGGATATGGGTTTCTCATATGCACCTACCTACTCATTTTCACAAGATTTACCAGAACTAAATTTGTTACTCTCTTTCAATGTGACTGTAGTCAATCCCCATTTTCAAAAATCAGATAGAGAAGTTTCAAGGTAAAGACCTCCTAAGATTTGTTTTCTAAGGAAAGGAGGACAGAAATGGAGTATTCTTTTTTTTCTGAAGGCATTTGGAGTAAGTTTTCAACTACTTTACCTGCATAGGACCTGGAATGCAAGACAAAACCCTTTCTATGTTTTCAGAATTCACATCAACGTCATTTACAGCAACTAGAACATCTCCTGGAAGTAAAACAGACAAAAACATAAGTGAGAGGGTATTACACAGGCAATACAAAAGTAACAGTCTTTTCTTTTAAAATTGAATATCACATTCAAACAATCTTAAATGACTTTCCATTACATTCAAGTAGATGGTGTCCACATGCAATGTTTATTATGCCTAGAAAGATTTAACAAGTCTGTCACCTCAAAATTCTTATGCCCTAACTGCCACTTTTGCAGTATTTTACAAAGATAATGGTCAAAGCCTCTCCTCTGCTGTCCAGACTTGCATTACTCATTGCTGGATCTAAAAAGCCTTAATTCATTCAGTCAAGTACGCTCAAAATGTATTATTTCTTCCTCCCAAACCACATCTGCTCACGTTCCAATTCTCCACTGGTACCTCTATTGATACAAACACTGCTGCTTCTATAAGCTCTCCAATATTCACCCTTCTTGTGCTCCATGTTCAGTTCCAGCCCATTAGCTCCAACAGAGATTTCTAGTGTTGCCTGAGTCTACGGAAACTCCCGCCCAAACAGGCAATATCATCCTTTAGCTACTGTCTTTGAACCAGTCCTGGCACTTGTCAGATACTTTAACTACTACAGATTGCTAAACTGGGAAAAAAACAAAACAAACAAACAAAAAAAACCAGCAACAACAAAACATTAGTTCTTTTGGTCGGTAATTTTTGTAACCGAAATGCTGACTCAGATGAGCCCTGCAGTCAGCAAAAGGGAAGCAGAGGGACTGTGCAGGATAATAACTAGTAATTCGTCTGGGCGGTGATCTCATGAAACCTCACTTTATCCTAACTCCATTTTATCACAGCTACCTTATTTCACCCCTCCACATCCTCTGTCTCTTGCGCCACATAGGGATTGAGGGCTCTCTCCTCTTTTCCATGCCCTGCCTCCTTCTGTGGCTCCTTAGTCAGCCCTCTTGGTGCTCATATCTGCCAATTCCTCCTGCCTAATGTCATCTTGTGTTTCCTAAAACTGATTCTTTTCCCATTACTGGATATATAAATATGAAACAGGATCCCAGAGAAAATCCTTAACTGCAAATGGAAAAGGTTTAAAAAATTAAAGGCAGTTGTGAAAGCAAACAGAACTGAATTATAGCTTATAAACTTAAACTTAAAATTCACATTCAAGTTACAAGTGGAAAAAAAAAGAATTAGAATTTCTATCTCAAACAGGAAAATATTCTGGAGAAGTACCCTAATAATAATTAGATGATAATCTCTACCCTCTCCCCCCCAAAAAGTGCAACAGGTCTAAGCACAGACTATGTAAGAAAGAAAGAGGGAGGGGGAAAAAAAAAAGGAGGGGGATCAATAAAGAAAATTGAGATGTTAGAAAGCATAAAAAAAGCTTTAATAACTTCTTTGATAGCTGGTAATAGCAGTAAGAAGAATATGTGGCCTAAAGCTACTTCAAGTGTGTGAATGGGATAATAAATCAATGAAAAGATTTGATCACTTAAACTGGTAATACAGCACATTTAAGGTGAGCTTTTAGGTTGCACCTAAATTAGAACTAAGGCTGCATCCAAAATTAAGGTTTCTCCTTCCAATACCAACTCAGGATACCAACACCTGAGTTAGAAGCACTTTTCAGTATAAAAGAAAGTCTGTATCACAGAAGAAGAAATAGTAACTATTATAGAAATAATAGAAAAGTAAGGAAAATCAATGGTGTACTTAGCACAAAGAACTAAGTCGCACAAAATGTGAAAAAGACAAATGCAATCCCTGGACGCATTAGGTTCATTTCATTTGATTTAGTTTCTTTGACTGCAGGTAAGCATTAGTAGGACCTGACAGGATCTTGTCAGGATATTGCTCACTATTCCATTTATTTAATGTTCAAAAAAAAAAGAATTGACTCAGTCTGGATCAAATACTTGCGAGTAATACTGCAGTAACCACAGCAGATTAACAGCCCATTTATGCTGTTGATGTGTAGGTCAGGTGAGCACCAGCTGGGTACAGATACAGCTAGAACACACGGTTCTG